>JASTVB010000061.1:0-79012 GCA_031125705.1 Saccharomycopsis babjevae | reverse complement strand
ATATTGAAAGCTTCGAATCTACCAAATCCATCAAGCTTTCAACTGATGAAAGGTTTGAAAAGATTGAGAAATCTCAAAAGAATTTATCGATTAAGTTCGACAAACTTATGGAAATGTTATCAGCTCATAAGATCATTGATACTGAATTTGATGTAAGAAAACATGACGTTTCTTCTTTAGATAATGACTCATCTGATGACAATGAAGATGATCACTCTACTGATGCTTCTGCTAATAAAGCTACCAACTTTATTGAGAAACCCCATTTTTCTTCACACATTTCATTATAGTAAATCGATCTCCTTATATCCTTTATTTCTTAGTCCTTATAGATCTTCCCGGGGCTTACTCCCCTCATATCGCATAACATCGACTTACTCTATACTAGCCTATCTCAGCCTATTATAGCCTATCTTGGTCTCAACTTAGTCTATAGAAAAAAGATATTTGCGAGCTTAATAAGTAAGTATCTTAATAAGTAAGTATTTCACTAGGTAATACTGGCTCGACATTATCATCCAAAACATGATCTCTCATTTTGTAGAAATTTTTGAATTTCATTAATTTGATGCTATTTGTTTCATTTGATTACTGAGGTTACAGTAACTGGATAAGTGTTTGCGTTTTTTTAAGCTTTTCTCTGCATTCTATTTTTAATGAGCCATACATTGTAAAAATACGCGTCAAATGAGATGATGCTTCTGCTTAGAAAAAAAAAAAAAGTTATGAACTCAAGTGATGCTGCGTGTGTATACAAAAACCCTTTGACAACCCAAATAGGGTTGAAAATAGATGTCAAGTTCCATCTTTCCTATTTGTTACTGGTTACGATATTTTTAAAATACCGACAAAGTTCTTGAGTCAATAAATATGTTATTTTCAATTATAAAAATTACGAAATAGCAAACTTCATTATATGGGATCTCCTATAAAACGGCAACGAAATCTTCTCTTATGATATTTTCCTAGCATTGAATTTTCAAATATTAATAATTCAGCACTGATATAAGCTAGCTAACATGAAAGCAATTTTTATATTTTTTGTTTTTCCGCTTTTTTGGCTGAAGATAATAAGTTCAGAAAGCTTATCTGATGCTAATAAAGTTGCCGCAGAAGCTGATATGAATGTCATTATTGAATTTATTTTTGATATTGAGCAAAACGACTCAAAATATAAGACTTTTATGAGTGAAAATTCAATAAAATTTCCTGAGAAATTTGTTAATTATTATGCAAATATTGAGAGTCTTGGACAGAGTCAGTTTATGACTCAACTATCTACAGATTTTCCTTTCACGGAATTTAAAGGTTTCGCTACTAAATTCCCATGGTTCAGCGAATTTCTTTTTTCTGCATCAATATCAGAATTTTATCTTCCGGATCAATTAACCAGTTCTAACGAGTTAGTTTTTTCAATTCAAAGTGCATTTGAAAAGGGTTTGACTGAAACGACGATGATTGAAGATGCTGTAACAACCATAGCTGCAAGTTCTGCTTCCACCTTGTCAGTTGCTTCTTTACAAGAAGTTCAAACAATTAGTAGTTCTTCATATTCGCAAGCAAATGCAAATCTTGCTAGAACTGCCACCAATGATGTTTATTCTATTTTCTTCCTCCCACTAATTTTTATATTTTTTTTGATATGATGATTATTCTTTTCCAGAATCTATGCAGGAGAAAAGATTTACCAGTTTCTCATACTAAAAATAACGTTAGAAAATGGGAAAAAACAGACAAGCCTCGGTCATAAATGGAATAAAGATGATATACATACCAACTTTTGAAATTCGGAATCTTCAAGAAGTTTAATAATTTTTTTGCATAATTCTATCTCTTCCTCAATATTTTTAGCTTGCACATTTTCTTTTAGAGGATTCGATAAAAACTTAGTAATTTGATTTTTGGTCTTCTTATGTAATTCAGAGTCAGAGTCAAGCTTATTTGCTATTGAAACGTTTTTACTTGCTTCATTTAGATTATTAGTGAAATTAATAGTGGTACCATTGAAAGCCGATTCGTGAAGACGCGTATGCTCAATTTGGTAAACTGAACTAGATGCGACTTTTTCTAGGGTACTAGGTTGAACATTAGGAGAAGCAAACTTTCGACTCACATCAAAAGGGCTTAAGTGCGAATCAAAATCGGGTTCGACAAATTGCTGCGACGCACAAGTTCTTTGACCCTCTGAAAAAAGGTTTCTCATATGCAGGAACTGTGAATCTGAATGCTGAAAGGAGTTCACAGTCTTATTTGAATTTTTAAAATATGAGTTTGTGTTGGATCTGCTGACGGGAAACTGCAATTCTCGACCCAATTTATAACTTCTTTTCTCAATATTTATAAATCTGTTAAATGTATTGAAAAATTTGTAAGCTTCTAAGAACTGTAGTTTGTCTAAGAATGTTAATGATAAAAGCCGCTATTGAGCTTGTTAATATTTAAATGTCATACAAATATTTGATTACTTAATGTTTTTTTTGGAGATGCTTACCATATTTTCCTCGTAATTCTCTGAAAAATACGCGATTTCTACAGTGTTAGATTTATCTTGTAAGGATACAATGATTCCATTTGAAATATTTCTACATTTTGATGTAGATATTAGATGCTTGATGTCAATAACCTCCTTCATAAATAAGTCAAATAATAAATTTAAAGTTATTAGTAAGTTAAGAAAAAAAAAATTGCAGAACTATTGAGGTAATACTTACTAACTCTAAATCTTTTATTTTTATTTTCAAGAATAGATTCTGAATATCAAACAGATCCTCTAAAATTTTCTCTTCAGAAATATTTAATGCATATAGCTCGACATAAAGAAATTCTTTATCCTTCAAATGGCTCCAACTACCATTGGGATTCTGAACAGAATACACGCTTAAACTCAAATTCATTTTAAAGATTATTTACTTTGCTGATCATTTGATGAGCTTATAATTTAATTGAAAGAATATGTTTAATAAATATTTGAAATTTTTCTGAGTTATTGTTATAATTTTTTCTTCACTTTTATTCCAATTTTTTTTTCCATGCTCTTTATTCCCTGAAAGAACAAACACACATTTTTGAAATAGAAATTTATATATTAAAACATTTGCACGTAGACTAAAATTATATAAAAAAACGTAAACTAAAAACCAGTATTTTATTCAAATTTAAATTTTAGTTTCGGCAGCAGCTTTAGCAGCTCTCTTAGCCAACTTAGCAACGGTTTTAGCACCCATGATACCACCACCCCAGTGTCTTCTGCTGTCTTCGTATTTGTCAATGAAGTTAGCATTAACGGAGTCAATCAAAGTGGCTAAAGCGGCTTTGTCTTCTGGTTTAACTTCGGTTAAGGCAGCAACAGCAGCGCTCTTTTGGTGAACCAAAGTTCCTAATCTGGCCTTACCCTTGATGATGGCGTATGGGACACCCATCTTTCTACACAAAGCTGGTAAGAAAACAACCAACTCAATTGGGTCAACATCGTTAGCGATCAAAACCAAAGAAGCCTTCTTGTTTTCAATCAAACCAACAACGTGGTTCAAACCGTACTTGATAGTGTATGGTTTTGGAGAAGCTTCTTGCTTAGTCTTACCTTCAGCAATGGCAGCAGCTTCTTTGGTCAATCTTTCCTTCTTTTCAGCCTTGGTTTCTGGTCTGTACTTGGCCAATAATTTGAAAGCTTGGACAGCAGTGTTTCTATCCAAGGTTTGTTGGAATTGGGCAATGGCAGGTGGAACCTTCAATCTGATGGATAAGATCTTCTTTTGTCTTTGCAATCTAACGTATTGTGGCCATTTGACAAAACGGGACAAGTTACGTTTTGGTTGGACAGCTTGACCAATACCAAAGCTTCTTGGAGTAGAAGAAGTCAATGGGTTCTTAACGGTCTTGCTTTTAGAGTCCTTAGTAGCAAATGGGGATGGAGCAACCTTCTTACCTTTTGGAGCCTATAGAATAGTTAGTACAACTATGTTCTCGATTAATTACCCACTTTATCTCCAGTGAATGAAATACACTTAATATACTTTGTTTTGTTGCTGTAATATAAAAAAAAACTTTGAAGTTGAATAGAAAAGCTCCCTCTATGCACAAGATTGGTTACAATAATAAAATCCCTTAACACTGAAATCAATCCCAGAACACAAATCAAATTCCCACAAGATAAAAGCTGGTATAACACGATTTCCTTTTTCTTATAAAATTTGATAATAAGATATTGGCTCATCACTACCAGAATTTAAGATATATTCCCGTCCATATACTATTCATAGATTTAGTCCACAATTACAAGCATTCAGCACAACCCACAAACATATATATCCATTCATTATTTCATTCAATCATGCTAATCAAACATACCATTTTCGATAATTACTTTGTTGGTATTAGTTAAGCTTTACAATGAAGTACTATGAAAGAAGAGTATTACTTTAGGATGCTTTTGATTTTCTTTTTTTTTCTTTTTTTTTTTTTTTTTTTCTCTCTGCTTTATTTTGGTCTTACTATATAAAATTTTCATTATATTGAGTAACGCTCAATTTTTTTTCAGCTCTCTTCGCTTCAAGACTTCCTTACATTTTTCATTTATCACGAAATTATGGCTGCTAATATTAGAAATTTCTTATAAGGAAAGAGATTCATGTGCGAAGCCGCAAAAAACTAGATGTACCTCCACATAAACATTTACATCCAAACACCAATTATGTTATCAGTTTTTTTTGGGAGTGTTTGACTATTGACTTTTTCAAATGGTTATATTGGTAACCACGAAATTGCAATTTATTGTAACAAATCAGGTTAGATATCTTTTTTTATATTTTTGATAACATATTCATTTTTTTTAAAATTTAATTGCTGTAGGATTTTGACCTCATGAATTTTTTATTTAGATTTTTTCTAAAGTGAAAAACGTTTCACGTGAAAGTCTTTATGCACGTGCTATAAGAAAGGGCAAAAATAATTTTTTTTAGGCTCAGTTGGTCATTTTCTAGATCAAACATATTCAGAATCTTGCTTGGAAAAATTTAAACAATCTCTTCTATGCCAGCTTCTTCTAAAATAACTTTGTAGTTTGACATGTTTTCACGCAACAAAAACACAATGCTTTCGTAGTCCTTTTTTCTTGTTTTACACTCCTTTTGAATTACTTTGATTTTCGATTGTAGTGACGCTAAATCACTGGTGCTATTGCTTGTTACATGACTAGATTGTTCCTTTAATGAATCTATTTCTGCAGTTGTATCGGCAATTTCGGAGACAATCTCTTGTTTGAGATCTGTATAATCCTTCAAACTTTTGAGTTGTCGGACTTTTTTTAACTCTGGTATCTATGTTAGTGACACAATATTATTGTAAAATTTTTTTGAAATGGTAGACGAAAAACACGCGGTTACAGGGGCAATGATTTGCTAAGGCAAATAGCATATAATGTAACAAATGCTTTCTATGCTACTGTTGACAATATCTTGTTTTTTTTTTTAAACTTACCTGCCTGCAAGACCGAGAGTCTGTTGACCTGGTCATTTTGTTCCTGCTCTAAACCCAGAACCACCTCTATGGTGATATCTGGGTCTTCGAGACTCTTCAAGTCAGACTCGTGTATCTTAAAAACATAAAAGCTCATCTTTCCGTATGTTTTCAGGACCAACTTATTTTCGTCCGATAAAGCTGTCAAGGCCTTTGTTACTAGTGTCTTTGCGATGCAGCCATGGAGGTTAAGATACACGTCATTTACCGAATATGGTCTAAGGTTTTCTTCCAAGTATTTGGAAATCACAATTTTTGCCTTGTCTAGGTCTTTGATTTGTGTTTCTTTTTTTTGCTTTTTAGCTGGTGGAGGCTTGATCAACGACATCTTAATTCTATGCGTATAGTTTGTTTTAGAAGATATTACTTATAGTTGCAAAGCTTTGTTTGCAAAATTCTGAACAATATATATATTTTATCACTATTTCCTGTTTTCTTTTTTACCTTTGTTTTCCTTATTCTTTAGCTCAAATTTTGATATATTTTATAAACAAAGCTTTCGTACCTCTTTGTTTATATAATTACTAAACAATCTTGAATAGCTTAAAAGATTGCTAGTTTGTTTTACAGCAATATCTCTTGAAGTTTGTTAACTCTAAAAAGTAGCTACTTAGGTTAGTTTTTAATAGTAAAGAGGCAAAAAAAGATCTCAGAGTTATATTTTAATTTCCCAACATATGGGAATCACTTTCCAGGACAAAATATGCAAAAATATGCACAGTATCTTTGGTGATTTATTTTGTGTCACAAAAAAATAGTTAATACAAATAAATTATATAATAAATTATAAAAAGCTGTATCTAATAACAAATAGAGATAGCCCATAGTAACAGCTGATAAAAAATAGTTCAGAACAATAGCTGACAATAAATAGCTTTGAGTGAAAACTGATAAAAAATAGTTCACACAAAGCACTTTTGACAGAGAAATCCGTTACAGACATGTCTCTACTGAGATTAGTGAACATGTAACCGTAAAGGAATTAATGTCAAATAGGAAAAGTGGTCCCGAGAAAATGTCAGAACAAAGCAGCACAAATGTACGGGCTTATCTATGTAAAGACTTTTGATTTTTGATTTTTAATTCAATTGACATTTGAATTACCCGCCTTGTTTATGATCTGTTTGTTCCTAAAAAAGTTTCAATAATTTTTTTTCACATCGATCAAAAAAAAAAAATTTTTTTTCAAAGAAAACTGAAAAAAAAAAAAAAAAAAAGAATATATTGAGAAGAGATATGCCGACTGTTCTTCACTAATATAATCCATTTAATCCATTTTTGAAAAATCACCTCCATTGCAAGTTTTATTTACCATACACATATTCCATAAACTACATTATTGAAAATGTCTACTGCTCGTCCACAAGTTTCTGTTATTTCCGCCGAAGGTAAGGCCACCGGTGCTTCTGTCCCATTACCAGCTGTCTTCAAGGCTCCAATCAGACCAGATATTGTCCACTCTGTTTTCACCAGAGTCAACAAGAACAAGAGACAAGCTTACGCTGTCGCTGAAAACGCTGGTCACCAAACCTCCGCTGAATCCTGGGGTACTGGTAGAGCTGTTGCCAGAATTCCAAGAGTTGGTGGTTCTGGTACCCACAGAGCTGGTCAAGCCGCTTTCGGTAACATGTGTAGAGGTGGTAGAATGTTTGCTCCAACCAAAACCTGGAGAAAATGGAACGTCAAGGTTAACCACGGTGAAAAGAGATACGCTACTGCTTCTGCTATTGCTGCCTCTGCTGTTACTTCCTTAGTCTTGGCTAGAGGTCACAAGGTTGAAACCGTCCCAGAATTACCATTAGTTGTTTCCAGTGATGTTGAATCCATCACCAAGACCAAGGAAGCTGTTGCTGTCTTGAAGGCCATTGGTGCTCACAAGGATGTCGTCAAGGTCATCAAGTCTAAGAAGATGAGAGCCGGTAAGGGTAAATTGAGAGGTAGAAGATTCACCCAAAGAAGAGGTCCATTAGTCGTCTACGGTGAAGACAAGGGCTTAGTCAAGGCTTTCAGAAACATTCCAGGTGTTGAAACCGCTTCTGTCACCTCTTTAGGCTTATTGCAATTGGCCCCAGGTGCTCACTTAGGTAGATTTGTCATCTGGACTGAATCCGCTTTCGCTCAATTAGACAAGGTCTACGAATCCAAATCCGGTTTCGAATTACCAAACAACGTCATTGCTAACTCTGATGTTACTAGATTGATTAACTCTACTGAAATCCAATCTGTTGTCAGAGCTGCTGGCCAATCCACTCAAAAGAGAGCTCACGTTCAAAAGAAGAACCCATTGAAGAACAAGCAAATCATGTTGAGATTGAACCCATACGCCAAGGTTGTTGCTAAGAAATAAATTTATTAAGTTAACAATAATGTGTAAATTTTCAATTTTGTTTGCGAAATAAAAAAAAAAAAAGCTTTTTTTTTTTTGATTTTTAAATATATGTTTTTAATTAAATATTAATTTATTGAATGCCAGCGTAGTAATTTATTAAGTTTTTTTTATTATTTTATTAATGTTTTCAATATCTTTTGATGATTCAAGCGAAAGTTCTGATTTGTTGCCAAATTATATGTCAGATAATTTACTGATATGAAGCATCATAAACTTGATACCAATACTGCTCTCGATACTATATTCAATTTTTAAATATATATCGATACCTCTCAGCTAACTGAAGGGAATTACAATAAAGCAAACAATTAGTAACAAAAAACTATATAGTATAAATGAATGATATTACAAATGTATCACCCTCAAGCGCTGAAAATGAAGACTCAGCAAGTCTTCTTGTAAACGAAAATGGTAAATTCTTTGGTAAGAATTCAATGATTTCCTATATAAAGAAAAAAGAAACCGTACAACAAAATAGTACTGCTCCACTTGTAAAGCGAATAAGTCAGCTGGCTGAAGTAGACAAAAATTACATAACAGCTTTAAATATGATTTCAAGAGAAAAGAAGGAGGCCGCTAAAATGATCTCATTTTGGGGTTCAGAGAGCATAGAAGAAGATGTGGATGATATATCTGATAAGGTAGGTGTATTAATGTGGGAAATGTCAGAGTTGGAGAAAAGACTGGCTGAGAAATATGAAAAATCTAGAAATTTATTAGAAATCATAAAGGATATTGAAGCATCAACACAACCAGTTAGGGATCAAAAGAGAAAATTAGTGACAAGAATAAATAAACTTCAACTTCGAGATCCAACAAGTTTAAAGTTATTTACTCTTGATGAATCCCTAGCTAGAATCGAAGCAGAATCGTTGGTTGCAGAGGCGCAATTGTCAAATGTAACCAGGGAAAAGTTGAAGCAGGCTTTTACATTAAAATTTGACGCGCTAGCTGAATTTTCTCAAAGTTTGATTGAACTCAGTAAATACGGTAAAGAATTCACAAATTTACTAAATTCAGAACCATTAATCCCTGGTTTTGAAAAAGAAAAGTATGATGGTCGTGAGAAGGCAGCCAGGCTTCTCTTTGATATCGAAAATTTTTTGCATGAAGAGAAAGATGAATCAATATTACGACCAGAACTACATCGCTTGCAACAATTTAGTGAAGATGATATTAATGAATAAAATTTAGATACTATTTATGCCGTTATTTTTTTTTAATTATAAATATTATTAATTGATATTATATATATAAATCGAAATGTAAGCCTTGAATATTTTGAGATTTTTTTATTTTTTTGTTATAACAGAGAACAAATAATCAACTTTGGTATTATCAGTCCGCTCGCCTGCTTTCATTCTAACCAGTAGAATTTTCGTAGCCACTACTATAATCATTGTCAAAAAATTAATGAAAATACTTAATTTAACAGTAAATCAAAATTTATTTTGATATAAGTTGAAGTTTTTTTTCTTAAAAAAAAGATTATATTGCGTAAATACGACAATCGTATTTAAATACTTTTAACCGCTCGGAAATAGTAAGGACAATTTTAGCTGGTTTTGATAATGATTTTATAAAAAAGAAGTTATTACAGTCTAAGTATAAAAATAAAAAAACATTTTGTAAAACAAATCAATTATATAAAAAAAGAAACGAAGATTATGGTTGTTGAAACAGAAAAATATGAATTGAAAATTACTAGGCACGATAAATCAATTCTTAATGTGATTTTCAACGAAGAAGCAGCTGGAACTTCATTTGACGAATTTAAGAATAAAGTACCAAAGGGAACATTTGATAAATTTCCAGCTACAGCTGACAATATCATTGTTGACATTAACAAACAGCCATGTGCACATATTCATGACATGAAATTATTGAATGATTTTGCTGAAATTGAAAGGCAAGTTATTGACTTATTTGAGAAATCAAGGAATGAATCAAATAGTTTTTTTGTAAAAGTTCTCGAAAAATATAACAAAAATTTACTAAATATTGATTTTGAAGACGATATTGATTTACAAGGATTGTTGCATGGTGTGAGCGCAGGAACAGCCTCAATAGGAGAACTGCTATTGAGAAAGGGGATTATGAACAAACAAGTGCAAGAACAAGGAAAAAAATTTGCACCATATTATAACTGTTTGGCACAGGTGAAGACGATTCAGTTACAACAAGATATTGCCATTTTTAAACTAAAAAATGGTAATTCAACAAAGTCTTTTGAAATGATGATTAAAAATGAGGAATTTCAGAACAGAGAAAAAGAAATTTACTCAATTCTCTGCTGTGTTATAAAATGGGCATTACCTGAACCAGAATTCGATCCAAAGTTAGATGATATCGGAGTGTATAGATGTTCAAAATTAGAAGCGACTGCTTTGAAGCATGCATATTCTCAATTTGGGTCTTTGATGCTAATAAAAGCTGCAAGATACGAACATAATATTAATTTACTAGAAAATGAACACAATAGTGGTAATGAAAACATGATTAAATTGTTAACTAAGAACAAAACATTCTACGAAGCAGAAGCAAGTAATTATATGTTGATTTCAGGTGCTTTTGGAAACAAGATAGCAAAGGAATTGGCAACTAAAATCAATCCTTTTGCAAAGCTATGTGGAAATATGGTGATGCAATCTATGGTTAACACATTTTATAGTGGCAGCTACAATAATTGAGCCATTTCGTACTATGATTAAAGCTGAAAGAAACAATTTCTGATCAGGACAATAAAACAGGCTTCTACGTTTTCAAGATTGTTTCTTATACATATATCATTGTAGTTTCATTAAAATTTATATGTATATATTTATATATTACCTTCATATATTATTTTTTCTGGTGGCCAACATCAAATAAACAACAATTTTAGGCAGAAGTAGCAGCGGCAAAACGAGATTCTGCTTCTTTCCAGTTGATAACATTCCAGATAGCCTTGAAGTAGTCGGCCTTGACATTTTGGTATTGCAAGTAGTAAGCGTGTTCCCAAGCATCGATGGCAACTAATGGGACTAAAGATCCTACAACTGTGTCTTGGTTATAACGTTGAACAACATCAATGCTATGGTTATCCTTGTTGTAAACGATGAAAGCCCAGCCGGAACCTTGAACACCAGCCAACTTGCTGTTAGTCAAAGCAATCAACTTGTCCAAGGAGCCGTACTCCTTTTCAATCAAGGCTGCCAATTCACCAGTAGGAGGCTTACCACCATATTTAGAAGTTGGAGACAAATTCTTCCAGAACAAACAGTGGTTAATGTAACCACCACCGTGGAATTTCAAGTTTTGTTGGAGGGTAACTGCAGCCTTAGCATCGCTCTTAGCATCAGCGGCAGACAATTGCTCTAAGGCAGCATTGAAACCATTGACGTAGGTTTGGTGGTGCTTTTTGTGGTGCAATTCATTGATTTTACCAGAGATATATGGTTCTAAAGCATTGTATTCCCAGTCCAATTCTGGCAAGGTAACCTTGGTTCTTACAGCATTGATGCCGAAGGAAGAGGCTCTAGTCAAGGATTGAGTTCTGAAAGCGTTACGCAAGTTGGAGGTTAAAATAGCAGACATATTAATAGCTAGCAATTTGATATATTTGTTTACTTTAAAATTTGTTACTTGAAATAAAACAAAATCCAAAAGAATAGATATTCGATATTTCGCTTGAAAAGACTGTGTATTTATTACTCCGATATTCTAAGATTGCCAGATGACAATAGAAAGAAAAAAAAAGGCGACACACAGTTTTTTGTGCTCCACAACTTGCTTTTTAATTACCCGTAAGCTAGATTCAATTATGTATTCTTTTTCTTACACCTAAATTATTTTGCTAAGTCGCATCCGCTTTAACCTATATTTTGTTTTTACGGTCTCCTATTGGCCAATATTCGATTGCTTGGAGCAAATAATGATTATGTCATAATGTTAAACAAAAAAAAACGTTACAATATCCAAGCAAATTAATAAATAAAGTAATATGATTCATATATGATTCAACTCAAAATAATTGACTCGAGTGGATAATTGATTACAGGCTTAATTAGCAAACATTGATAGAAAAATAGCTAAATGAAAGTGTTTTTGAAAGTTGCAACAGATCTGCAAAAAATGTTTTGAGTAAAATTCTAAAAATTTACTACACGAGTCAAAAACCCTTTGCAATTCGTTTTGTTTTTATCATTATATATCATGTATATATATATATATATATATACAATATAAATCTGTGTATACGGCCAGGTACACGAGCCTACACGTGTTTTATTCTTAGATTTGTGGAGCGGATTCAGACTTTCTTCTATAGGGTAACACAGCATCAAGCCATTTAGGTGGTCCAAAGTCTGGCGGTGCCGTCTGCTCCACTACTAAACAACCATGCTTCCTTTGGATGCCAAACGACATCCAAGACACCCAAGCTGTTGATTATCTTGTGGCCATTCAACTTTTTCAAAGGAACAAGCAAAGGATTTGTCATTAAGTCGTCGTAGACCATTCCGTGGAAAACGTGGATTGAGCCGTCATCACTGCTGGTAGCCCACAATGGAAGACCTCCCTTGTGGAATTTGATGGAACGAACTGCTTTTTCATGATATCTGAGAATCTTGTACGGCGTCGTGGCCAAATCTAGATCGTGCCATAAGACCTTCTTGTCAAAAGATCCAACAATAACATTGTCTCCTCTAGAATGTATGTCAAAGGAATTGATCCATCTTGCACCTGGTAACAACTTCTTGACCATTACTTGCTGCGACAAGTCATAAATTTTAATGTATCTTTGACTAGCAACAAAAAGCTGTGGTCTAAATGGATGAAATTTGGCGTCCATCATTATACCTTTCGCTTTTCTGAAAGGCGATTGTGATAAATGCTTGGATAATTGATGAATTAAAATGGACACATTTCCTGAGTTAGGAGATGTTGTCACAAAATAATCACCCTTACGATGCCATGAGAGCTTCTTTATTGTTTTTCTACATTCGACAATTAAAGAGATACCCTGTTGTTGTTGCTTTGATGTAGGCTTCAACCATTTGGCAACAATCTTTTGTTTGCTGGATGATTCATCACTATTTTTCTTATCTTTACTTGCATCTTGTTCTTCTTCATTTTCTTCATCGTCATCTTCATCATCATCGCTTACTTCGATATTTCTTTCTTTTGAAACACCACCATTTTTATTGTAACCGTAACCATGTTCAATTTTCAAGTAACCATTATTTTCAATATCAAAACCAAAAATTGGTGGAATAATTAAAATAATCTTTTCGCCAACAGCAACAGCAAGAATTCCTGTTTCTGAATCCGGATTCCATTCGAGATCTTCAATATGATCTTCTTGGTTGTTGTCTTTTTCGACTAAACGGGTCTTCCATACTTGTCTTCCTGTTAAAACTTCCCAGATTATTAAGTAGCCATCATCAGAACCTGTAGCAAGCCAGAGACCAGATGGATCAATAGAAATACATCTGATTTTTTCAGTGTGTCCTTTGTAGATAACAGAACATTTAATTGGAAATGGTCTCAAATCCTTTGGTGAAGGTAAATCGGGAATCAAAGAATCAGGATCAATATTCAATTTATTACGGCGTACTCTTGGAGCCAAATATAAATCTAATGAACGTTCAAATCTTTCTCTGATGGATTCTTGATAGCCTGGAACTTTTCTCAAAGCATCAAATTTCTTTGGAATGTAATTTTTTTCACGATCAACAGGATCTAACAGTTCCCATTTGTTTTGCTCTTCCTCTGTCAATAAGTATTCTTCTGGTGGGTTGTAACTTTCATCGTTTGTTGGAGGTGGTAATTTAGGAACTCTTAATGTCATGATATGGTCTTGATGATCAGCTGGCGCATCTTCCCATAAGTCATAGTTGAGCTTTTCTTGTTCCTCGTGCTCTTTCACCTTAGATGGGGGTATAATTCTTCCGTCTCTGATAGCTCTGACAATCTTCATTATTCTTTTTGCTTCATGTTTAGATGGAATAAATCTTCTTTTTGGCTCTGGTACAGCAGTCAAAGGCATAATTTCTTTTTCACTTGTAAACCATTCGATTGTTGGCTCATACGGATCAATATTCTCATCTGGGTTCTCATTTTTCTGAATTTTTCTGATCAAATCTAACTCTTCTGCAGTCAAGTTCAATGAAGAACCTGTATTTTTATCCAATAAACCAGTCCATCCCTCAGGTAAATCAATAGACTCCAAAAGAGAGTCCAAAGCACTACCTTTAGCTGGTCTCATGATTCTTTTCCCGTTGATATCGTAACCGATATGTGGCATCTCATCATACAAAGATAACGGGATGTTACCAATAGTATTCGAGTCTTCCTTATCGCTGTCATCGCTGTCATAGATGGGATTAATTTCTGGCTTAATGATTCTAGGTTGGCCGTCAGCATATTCCGACATGAATTCACCTTCTTTCAAGCCTGGTGCGTCATTTTCTGTTTTCTCAGACAAAGCCCTGATTCTGATGTTATTCATGGCATCCTCAATGAATTCTTCATCGTCCGAGGTCGTATTGTAGTCACTCTCGCTTTCCTCGTCGATACCTTCTTCCTCTCTGAGGAGCTTTTCTAACTCGGCATCTGAGTCGGAATTACTAGAAATACTATTAGCTCTCTTTTTTGGGTTCTGTAATCCTGTGATACTCATCTTGAATGTACTGCTTAGTTATCTCTTTAAGGAGTTGATAAATAAGTGATAAGAAAGGGTAGCATTATTGTGTATCCATACATGTCTTTTAAGATTTCTACGTTTCTAATAAAATTTTTTTACTTTTTTTTTCTATTTGAAGATCAGTGCATCTCATCTCTTCTCGATATTCTGGATATATGCAAGCATCAGATGATTATGACATATGAAAACGTTGCGATGCATATATATGCCGTTTAATACATGCAAACACTTCCAGAATTTGTGTAGGGTAATAGCAATATTCTGGTTTGTTGCACTGGGGAATTTTTTTTTTTCTTTCTTTCAGAACATTAAAGTTTACGCGACTCTATACTGCCTACATCCACGGCCACATATTATTACGTATTGCATATTAAAAATAGAAAACTTCAGGCCTAGATTTAGTATCAACACATCAAATCAACATTGTATCAACCGATCAAATCATGTCTTGAAATGTTTAATGTTTAGTTAGAGTAATAACTATTATATATATACATGTTGACTTTTTTTGTTTGTTTGTTATGGTAAGAAAACTTATTATAATAGGTGGAATAAGTTTAATATATTCCATCTGAAATTGATCGCTCAAGTTTGGCACATACTAATACTAGACGCCCAAACTCTATAGAATTGTAATAGTTGTAAGGAACTGCATGAAGATTACATAACCATAGGCGATTCAATAATTCCAAGCTTTGGTTCCTTACAGTTGTACCTGTTGACGAATATATTTTCTTCTGGTGGCTTCCTCTCTTTCTCCATTTCTTTCTTTTTTTAAAAAATTACTAAACCCAGGGCGCTGAATAACATATTTTCAGCCCATTTATTCACAAGATGTATGCACCACGTATATGTTGTACATATAGCTGAGCTAAACGCTGATGACAGCCTTGAACCCACAAAAGGTCAGATAATCCAGACATTTATTTTACTGCTGCAGTATATAGATCGTGAGGCAAGTATTGTTGAAAGTGGAGAAAAATCTCCAAAACAAAAAAAAAAAAAAAAAGAAAAAGGAAAAAAAAAGAAAATCTCCAAAAAAAGAAAGAAAACTACTACAATTATCCTTTTTTTTTATCGTACTTATCTTCATTGATCTCTTTCTGTTTTTTGTCGTTAACCTCACAATACAGAAGATTGAGTTGAAATAGCATATTAGGAACTTGATTAAATCATAACACAATATCTTTCATCAATTAACCCGTATGGTATAGTCAGAGAATACTTACAATTGATAAAATAAAAATGGATTATAGACCTACGTTGAAGGACCCTATAAAGTTTGTTCAAACCTTTCATAGTGCTGGCGACTTTTTCAGAATTGACCTTCTCAACAATTTTGAGGATTTGTCCAATGAGATTCTCAAGTTGAGAAAGGAAAACGCAACTTTGAGAAAGGAAGTTTCTGGCCTTAAAGAGGATTTAGCCATAGCAAATAATCAAATTCTTGTGAGCCAGCAGGAAATTCATCGTTTGCAAGCTTCGGAGGATTCATTAAGAAAAGCAGCAGATAAGATAGCATACGACAAGTACTATCAAGCTTATAAGGAATCAAACGGCGATCTACAGCCAGACGTTGACACCGCAAAAAACTCAAACAATTCCCAGTCCGTAATCCAGGATATAGGGTTTCAGGATTTTGTATCCAATTTAGAAGAACTTGAGATCAACGATTTGAATTCAATAGATGACATACATTTTGCCAAACTCAAGCTTTCGCATGTGTGCCTTGAGTTACAAAAGTCAAGAAGTACAAACAAGGCGTTCAAAAAAGCATTGTCTGAGATTGCCGATGTCGTTGTTTCGGTATCCGAAGGTGATCTATCAAAAACTGTTAAAATCTATAATAAGGAAGCAGATCCCGAGATTTTGAAAGTCAAGGTAATAATTAATAGTATGATGAACCAGTTGAACAGTTTTGCTATAGAAGTGGAAAAAGTTGCTAGCGAAGTTGCTCATGGTATTCTTGGCGGCAGAGCTCACAATGATTGTGCTGTTGGGATTTGGAGATCTTTGACAGAAAATGTTAATATAATGGCTTTGAATTTGACTAATCAGGTCAGAGAAATTGCTCGAGTCACAAGTGCAGTAGCTAAGGGTGATTTATCTAGAAAAATTAATGTTCAAGCTCAAGGTGAGATCTTAGAATTTCAAGAAACTATAAATACGATGGTAGATCAGTTACGAATGTTTGCTATAGAAGTTATCAAAGTGGCAAGAGATACAGGTGTAGAAGGAAAATTGGGTGGTCAAGCTAGAATCAAAGGTGTTGAGGGTATTTGGAAAGAATTAACAGATAATGTCAATGCAATGGCTACAAACTTGACTGACCAAGTCAGAAATATCGCAAAAGTCACTACAGCAGTCGCTAAAGGTGATTTGTCTCAAAAAGTCTCAGCTAGTTGTAATGGAGAAATCTTGGAATTGAAAATAACAATTAATGAAATGGTGGATCGATTGAGAAATTTTGCTCTTGAGGTCACTGCTTTGGCTAGAGATGTAGGTACAAAAGGTATATTAGGTGGACAAGCAAGCTTAGAAGATTTGGATGGCGCCTGGAAAGCAGTCACCACAAATGTCAATATAATGGCGTCAAATTTAACGAACCAAGTTAGATCAATTGCTACAGTTACAACTGCTGTAGCTCATGGTGATTTGTCGCAGAAAATTGAAGTTCAAGCTGAAGGTGAAATCTTAGAATTGAAGAATACTATAAACAATATGGTGGATAACTTACAAGAATTCGCTTCTGAAGTTACAAGAGTTGCTAAGGATGTGGGAACTGATGGTAAATTGGGCGTTCAGGCGCAAATAGATGATGCCGATGGTCAATGGAAAGAGATTACAGCAAATGTAAATACAATGGCTGCCAATTTGACCACACAAGTTAGAGCTTTTGCTCAGATTACGGCAGCTGCCACTGACGGTGATTTCACAAGATTTATTACTGTTGAAGCTAGTGGTGAAATGGGTGCACTTAAGACAAAAATTAATCAAATGGTTTTGAATTTGAGAGAATCTATCCAAAGAAATACTGCTGCGAGAGAAGCTGCTGAAACTGCAAATAGATCGAAATCAGAATTCCTTGCAAACATGTCGCACGAAATTAGAACACCAATGAATGGTATCATTGGTATGACTCAATTGACCTTGGATACACAACTAAATCAATATCAAAGAGAAATGCTCTCAATTGTGAACAACTTAGCTAATTCACTATTAACCATTATTGATGACATATTAGATATTTCAAAAATTGAGGCTAACAGAATGATGATAGAACAAATTGATTTCAGTTTAAGAGGGACAGTATTCGGTGCTTTAAAAACAATGGCTGTTAAGGCTATAGAGAGACAACTTGATTTGAATTACTACTGTGAGAGTACTTTTCCCGATTTCCTCATAGGTGATTCTTTCAGATTGAAGCAGGTTCTTCTTAATTTGGTTGGTAATGCTATAAAATTTACTAGTGAGGGTAGTGTCTCCGTGCATGTTAAAAGAAGTAGCGATGTTGTGTTTGAAGATGGAAGTTTCCTTCTAGAAATTTCCGTTCAAGATACTGGTATTGGAATCAAGGAAGATAAGTTGGATTTAATTTTTGATACTTTCTGTCAAGCTGATGGGTCAACCACAAGAAAATTCGGTGGAACTGGTTTAGGCTTATCTATTTCCAAGCAATTGATTGATTTAATGGGTGGTAAAATATGGATAGAATCCGAATTCAAAAAGGGGTCTTCGTTCTACTTTACTATTAAAGTTAAGCCATCGGGCACATGCCTTTCTGATCAAATAAAAACCTTATTGCCGTTCGACACAACGAAAATTGCAGTAATATTTCTGCATATTGAGGAAGAGGAAAGAAAGAATGTGTTGAATATTTTGAAGACTCTTCAGCTTCAGTTCGACAATATATCTATAGTGGATAACAAAATTGACTTAGTACCTCTGAGATACGATTTACTTGTCATTGATTCGATTGAAACAGCCGAAAAGATAAGAAGATTCTCCAGTTCAAAATACATTCCAATTGCTTTGTTGCATCCTTCTTTAAATATCAACTTAAAAACTTGTTTGGATCTAGGTATTAGTGCATTTGGAAATATTCCATGCTCAGCCTCCGACCTCGCCTCTATTTTGAAGCCAGCTATGGAATCTGGACTTCATATATTAGATAATAATAAATCAGTTAGCTATGATATCTTACTAGCAGAGGATAATATTGTGAATCAAAAACTAGCTACAAGAATCTTGAACAAACATGGCCATAACGTTACGGTTGTTGGTAACGGGTTGGAAGCATACGAGACATTCACAAAAGAGAAATTTGATGTTGTTTTAATGGATGTACAGATGCCAGTTGCCTCAGGTTTTGAAGCTACTACTCTCATCAGAGAGTGGGAGGATACTCATAATAAGCACAGAACTCCAATTATTGCTTTGACGGCACATGCTATGTTGGGGGATAGAGAAAAGTGTTTACATGCTGGAATGGATGACTATTTATCAAAACCGCTCAATCAAGCTTTATTAATACAAACCATTGGAAGATCAGTTTACAATTTCAAAAAGATCAAGCATTTATCTAAAAAAGAAAATAGAAATTCACAGTTAAAAGAAACCATTCGAACTCATCTTCTTAACAAACAGCACAAAGAGCAATTTAGTACTTTATCAGTCAAAACTGATGTAAGCTCTGAAAGTGATGGTAGCGATTCACCTAAAGTCTCGGAATTAATCAAGGTAAAATCAATGCTATCTAGAAGCAACTCTGATTTTACAAAGTAATTGTTTTTCTCTACATGTCAACTTAATTTTTATGCAAATTTATTCAAATATATATATATATTAATTCCAAGCATAACTGCTTTTTTTTTCCAATTACCATTTTGCCAATTCTTTTGCCATATTTGTAGCGTCTTGAGCATATTTTTCTCTCATATAGAAAATTGAGCAATCCTTGTTAGAACAAAGAACCTCTTGAGTAAGAGAACCTTGACATCTTTGACATTGAGTCCATAATCTCGCAAATTTCTCTTGTAATGCATCATATTCAGCCAACTGCTCCGCAAAAATTATATCAGCTTTATCAATACAGTTAGGACATAATGTTCCACTAGTTCCCCTTAACACAGTTTTACAAACTTTGCATGTGTTCACTCTTCTGGTAAATTTCAGTAAGGCACCAAGATTCGAGGATTTTGCTAATGTGACTTTTCTTGTATGATCACCTGTAAGTAAGCTACTAGCTTTTTGTTCACCAATCATTGGCTCAAAAATACGAACCAATGGTTTTGACAATTGATTATTTAGATAATAATTGGAATCTATAACAAGTCCATTTTTAAGAACATATAGTGGATCTTCTGCTTTCAAATAAGCTGGTGTTTTTTCTCCTTTTTGGATAATAACAAAAGGGACACGGTCACCAACATTTGGGGCTGAACCAGGATCTCTTTCATACATTCTTTTTGCTAACTCGGCATGTGCTTGTTTACCACTATATTCTGCTGCTAATTGTTTAGTAATAATCAATTCACTGATATCGACTTTATTGTTCAATAAATCGCTAATCATTTTCTTTGTAAAATCTTCGGCAGCTTCAATATCACGATCTATTAAAGCTAACTCCAATATTTTTGAAATAACGTTTGAAGCAAACTTACAGTTGTCTCTTCTAACAGTTTCCAAACCTTTTGTATCCATTTTATCATACTTTATCGTGTTTGTCCAATATAAACCGGCATATCTTTTTTTATTAATCAATAAATATGGATAATAAACTTTTTCGAATTCAAGTTTGATTGGATTAGGAAAAATATCAGACACTAAGTCCGCAGCTTCTTTACCAAGGTCCATACACTTAGCCAAATCTTCATAGCCGAATTTTACCATTACAGAATCTGTGTCACCGTAGATAACAACAGAATCATAATCATATCCATTTTTTATGTTATATGTATCCATAACTTTAGCTTTGACTTTCTCAATCATCATTCTACCGTAACCAGTGACCGATGATGAAACTTGTAAACATGGAAGCTTACCAATCGTAGCACCAGTAAAACCATAAACAGAATTTGCAGAAATTTTCAAAGCTAACTGTCTACCATTCAAGACGCTTTTTTTGAAAGGGTCTGTTTCTTTTTTCATATCACGTTTTGCCTGCTTTCTTGCATCTAATAATTCCTGTAAAATAGTTGGTAGAATACCTTTTCTAATATCTGACTTAACAAAAAGATCACCGTTGGGTGTTTCTTCATAATGTTCTCCTTTTATCAAGCCCAACTTTTCAACAGTTTGTTTAGTTAATAACGTACTATAGCAGAGATTATGAGCCATCATAATGGATGGATACAAAGAAGCAAAATCTAACGTTGCAATAGGTACACTGTAATAGCCTTTCTTAGGTTCGATGACTGTGGCACCTTCATACTGTTCATCACTTCCTGCTTGACTAGGAAGATTTGGAACAACCAAATCATGCTGCAAACATTTTCTGAATAATTGAGAAATAACCTTTATCTGTTGACCCCTGTTTAACAAATAACTAAATGGAACACCTGTGACTCTTGCCATCTCTGTATAATTAATTAAACACATTAACTTATCCAATAATTGTAAAGGTAGGTATGCATCCTTCAAACAGTATACAGCAAGTCTTCTTCTAGTTTCACTATCACCATTTTGTAGGTCTGTAATTATAGAATGATGGACATCCTCTTTTTGTCTATTCAAAAAATGAAAAGACACTGAATTAAGAGTATATGATCTCAATTTAAATTCTCTCTGGATAAATTGAAACATATCAATTTGCATTCTACCCTCTATATTAATAGACTTTGATTCTCTAGTACCATATGCCCTGGAACTGAAAACAGCATTTTTGACTTCTTGCTTAACAGATGCCAATCTTCCGAAATATGGAAAGCTTTTCAAACCGAGAGCTTTCGATCTATTAATTAAATATGGAAGATCGAAGTTTGCGATATTATAACCAATAATAACATCTGGATCAACACTCACAATAAATTCTTTCCATTTCATTAACATTTCCTTCTCTGTTTCATGAGCTAATACTTCGGAACCAATAATTGGGGCACAGGTATTTACAGTGAAAACATTTCTGATGAACGGGGTTTTCTCACCATTTATCTGCACCACATTGGCTATTTGAATAACTGGATCTTTATCAGGCTCTGGGAAAACCCCCTTTCTACCAGCACATTCAATATCAAAACTTAAGATACGTAGAGGTGCAGTCTTGAGCCACTCCCCTTCGGAAGGATGAGAAATTATTTGCGTGTAATGAACTGTGATTTCAATTTGACAAGTGGAAATTTTATCAGAGTCTTTCACTAATGAATATTTAGTTTTAGGAACCGTGAGCCAGCTCATACCACTGATGTCACGATCAATCATCATTCTCAATAAATAATTGATGTTATCATACGTCATTACTCCGCCACTGAAAAACTCACCAAAATGAATATGGCCTCTTTCAAAAGCAGTTCTCAATTTTGCGAGGTGTTTTGCATTGGAAACTGTTACTTTCAAGAATGGAAGTTTGGAATCCCCGTTGTAGCCCCAGATTGAAGTTTTAGAGGCTATCTGAATATCATAAAGAGACTCAAAATTTTCCTCCAAGTATTTCTTAAATGGGGGTAAATGATCTTCTCTGAAATTACCAAGCACTGGAACATAGAAATAGTGCATGAATCCTATTACATTGCAAAGGACAGAATGGCCCTGAGGAGTAACACCGTAAAATCTTACAGCAGAACTGTTGCCAATAAAGGTTTCGTCAGCATCCAACTGCTGGAACACAATATCGTCAACTTTCGGATCCACAACAATATTTGGTCTTTTCCATATTTGATCCGAAGTTGAAACCTCTGAATCTTCTACCATGGAGCTCATCGAAAGCAATTCCTCTTCAAAAGCTGATCTTTCCCTCTTAGCTAGTATGCTTTTAGGCATTTTGTCAATATCTTTGTGGACTTGCAAGTCATCGGCTAAGCACTTCGATGCCACAGGCAATGAATGTGCACCTGATACTTCGTGCTTTGGCTCTAACTTTACTCTTTTTGAATTTTCTAATATTTCCAGTGTTGATCTCTTAGGATTCATTTGTCTATCTTCTTCTTCTTCAAAAACCCTGTCATTACCATCATAAAAATTGATATCCTCAATTGTTGCGTCTGCGTCAGTCATTTTACTAGTTTATAATGCTGCAATGTATTATTACCTTTTGCTAGCTAAAGAACTCTAACTAAGACTGAGAAGTGAATACAATTATGCTATCAAAGGTATTGGATGAGGACCAGAGTATATTATGAATAGTATGTAAATATCGATTAAAAAAGTATTGCTATATTTTTTTCAAATCTTTTCTAAAAATATTAAAAACGCGTCTGTGAGAGATTTTTTTTTTTTTAAAAAAAAAAGAATCAAACGCGTCTTATGCAAATTTATGTATATTAATGTTGTTAGATGCGTAAATCATGTGGTTCATTTACATGTGGTGGCCGGAAATTTTTTTTACCCAACAAGCGAGGAGCACCCATTCAGTATTGTAAAAAACAAGAAATTGAAAAAAAAAGATACATAAGTTAGCAAGGAGGACTCTCCATGAATATCCATGATTATTTACCTTTCTTCTTGATTATTTGGTAGGAACACAACTTGTCTACTCAAAGGATAATTTTAAATATTTGGGAACACGAAATTTGTTGTAATAGGACCGGTAAATATTGATAGCACTCACAAGTATTCAGAATATGTCAAAATACACAGTAGAGCAAGAAAAAATTGTTAAAACAGTAATAAGTCAAAAAGGAGATTATTACCGGATTCTAACAGTAGAGAAAAGCAGTACGGATGTGGAAATCAAAAAGGCTTACAGAAAGTTGGCTTTGAAGGTACATCCAGACAAGAATACACATCCAAATGCGCAAGAGGCGTTCAAGATTGTGTGTAGAGCCTTTGAGGTTTTATCAGATTCTACCAAGAAAAGAATATACGATCAAACCGGCGCAGACCCTGATGAAAGAGGTGCTGGTGCTGGTCCATCTTCTTCGCCGTTTGCTAGTGCTGGAGGCAGAAGCCCTTTTGGAAGCAGTCCACAGTTCCACTTCGCCGGTAGCAACTCAGAGTTTGACGAGCATATATTCAATTTGTTTTTTGGGGATGGGTTCGGGACAAGAAGCACCACCTTCTCATTTGGAAACACTGGTTTTACCTCATTTGGTGGTAATCCTCGTCGCCGCTCTGCAAATACTTCTAGCAATGGTGGCAATTCAAGAACTCCTAGTGGCCAATCATCTGAAACCTCTGCGTTTTTCCAATTCCTTCCAGTTATTGTTCTTATATTGTTCAGTTTATTCACATCACGTATGACTGGTACCCCAGATAATACTCAGCAATATAGTTTATCTAAACAAGGAAAGTTTCAAATAGAAAGACATACACCAAGTTTTGATGTTCCGTATTTCGTTTCTGAAGAAAAAGTGGCAAAGGCGAATTTACAGGAGATGGTAAGGCTTGACAAAAGCGTGGAAAGCAAGTACATTCATGATTTAAAACTTAAGTGTAATTTTGAACAGAATGAGAGAGATGAAGTTATCAAATCTGCCTATGGGTTTTTTTATACAGATCAAGAGAAACTCCAAGAAGGTCAGGAATATCCTACCCCTTCTTGTGATAAATTGAAATCGTATGGTTTTTTACATTTTTGATCAAAGTGTATAAGGAAGTAAGATTGTGAAACAAAAATCAACCATCTGCGTATGATGATGACCAATCATTTCAGATTTTAGCAGTATTCATGTTTTAGGTCTTTTGCTTTTTATCTTCCTTTTTGCTCGGTTTCTTATTGTTCTAGAATTATGTTCTTTATATCAATTTGTTTTCGAATCTCAACTTTTTTTTGAATACAACATAAACTTCTTTTATTTTTGTTTGTCGAGACTCACTCTTTCTTTTCTATACTGCTATCATATCTAATTGATCCAATGATCAATTACCATAGATGTTTGTTTTATTAGTTTTGTTTTCATTAGAACATAGATTACTTATTGACTATCTGTCCTTTCATCATAATATATTTCTTCATATTTTAAGGAGTAGAGTTCTTTTTAATGAATGCATTTTATTTCTCGAGTTATATACTTATATGCTTACTTAGATTTACTTAATAATTTTCTTAATTTGTAATCTGATACGATGGTTTAGTAACTTTAATTTAATCTGAAATTCTTAATTATCTTTCAAAATTGCAAGAGTCAACCCGTTTTATACTTACAACTTTCTTACTAGGCATGAAAAAAACTTATGCATTCTAGGAGAAATCAAAAATGTGAAAAATCCGTGAAAAAAAAAAAAAACTAAAAACGAAAATGTTCGAAAAACATGTAAATTCAATAATAATAATTATATTTGAAATAATACCCATAAATAAAAAAAGCCTTTTACAAATTTCAGACTAATCAGTGAAACTAAGTTAAAATGTTTAACAAGTTTTTAATTAGTAAAGAACTCCAAAATTGTGCTATTAGAGGTTCGATTTTGAGATCTCTGTATGTAAGAGCCCATAATGTAAAATCATTATCAGGCTTAATTGCCAAACGCTTGGTTCATCTTCCTCCATCCTATAAACCACAGAAAAAGTTTTTGACAAATGAAGAAAAGCAAGAACAAATTTTGAAGGAGAAAATGAAAAGTGATAAATGGTGGGTCAGATGGGGTGCCATTGCCCAATCAAAAGGATTTAATAAGAGCATTACGAAAATCTTAATCGCCGCCTACATTGGATTCATCATTTACGGTTTCTATCATTTCAAAGATCTTTACAGTGTTGAAAAAGAGGTCAATAGTCTAAACATTAAGAAATATGGAGATGAAACTCGAAAACCTCAAAAGTTGAATCAGTATGAAGAGTTGCTCTTGAAGAAACTTACCAAGAAATTGAGAACTAGAGATGAGGTTCAGTTCCAGAAATATGAGGAGCTAGTCAAACAAAAGGAAAACGAGTTTTATGAAGATCCTAAAAATGTTGGGAAATTATTTGAATTAGATCCCACTGTGTTTGATGGTGTTGTTCTTGATGAGTACAAAGAAAATGAGCATAATAAGTGTATTTTACCCGCAAGAGACACTACAGAATTTTACGATGAAAAAGCCGAAGAATATGATGGAGATATTAACTTTGAAGAGAAACTCGTCTTATTGGGTGGAAAAAGAAAGAAATTGATGAAAAAAGCATTTGGTGACGTTCTAGAAGTTTCTTGTGGTACAGGTAGAAATATTAAATATATTAATATTGACGATATCGACTCCATTACATTTCTAGATTCCTCTAAGAATATGATGGAAGTCGCTCATGATAAATTTAGGGAAAAGTTCCCAAAATATAAAAAAGTTGCTTTTGTAGTAGGAAAAGCGGAAGATTTAACTGACTTAGCATCAGGAAATTCAGAAAATATAGGAGATAAAATGGTTGATAAAGAAATTGAGAATATTCATTCTGAATCAAAAATTAAATATGACACTATCATTGAAACTTTTGGATTGTGTTCTCACAAAGACCCAGTTAAAGCTTTACAGAATTTTGGCAAGCTTTTGAAGCCTGGCGGTAGAATTTTTCTTCTTGAGCATGGAAGAGGTACTTGGGATTTTATCAACAACCATTTAGACAATCGTGCTGAAAAAAGATTGAAAACATGGGGCTGTAGATGGAATTTAGATATTGGTGAAATTATAGACGATTCCGGTCTAGAAATCGTCGAAGAAACTCGTCACCAATTTGGTACTATGTGGATGGTAATTCTTAAAAAGCCTGGTGATGTTAAAAGATACGAAGAACTTACTCTTTTTGAAAAATACTTCAAAAATATTGATGAATAATCAATTTACCACAAGTAAATTCTCCATGTATATATATACTGTAAATAAATTCTATAATATAAAATTTTGTTTCATTTTATTGGAAACATCGGTGATTCATTTTATCTGCTGATATCATGCCACTTCATAAAAGTTTGATATTTAAATAGTGAATAATATTCTATCATCATGAATTTTTTTTGTGAACTTCACTTGGTTTTTCAATATCTGGTACAGCAATTTTCTTTTTATCATCTTTTTTATCTTTTTGGATTTTTTTCATATTTTCAGTCCATTCGCGAAGTTCATTCATATCATAGTCATTTCCGGTAACATCATTTGCAGCCCTTAGTTCTGCATTGGAAATATTTTGCTCTTCTAATGCATTCAAAAATGGTTTTCTCCTATTTCCACCAGCCTCTCGTAAATTTGTTACAACACGCGTTAAGCCTCTTTCCAAATCACTACCAATATTTCTTGACTCAATCCTAGGTCTTGTAGTAATTGTGCGAAGTAACTTAGTTCCAAGATAACGATCTCTAGCGTTTTTACCCCCTTCTTGAGTGTATTCATGTAACTCATCATCGTCATTATTTTGATCATCGACATCTTCAACCTTGCCCCTGGTTGCAAACCTTGAAAGAACTGATTTAACATCCAGTACATCTTCATCATCGATATCGGCTTTAGAAGAGAATCCGCTGGCGATAGTTTTTTCTCGATTTAATGGTTCCCCCATTCCCATAACTGGAAAAACACCTGGTGGGGATCTGAAATTGCTGGATTTCTTTTTTGGTAATGGCTGCCGCACCAAGTTTTGATCTAAACCTCTATTTTCAGCCGCATTGATTGAAGACATTATGGAAGCAGAATAGTTACTGACTTGATCGTCGTCGTCATTTGCATCTTCTAACGTAGAATCTTTTTCGTTATTAGGTGAGGTTGATTTCTTCTCATCATTTTTCGATTGGAAATTGCTATTACGCTCATCCATTTTCAAGAGAATTCTACCCAAAATTTTTTCAATTCTTTCATCAATAGAATCAGGTAAAGAACTAGTTTCCTCGTTTGGCTTTTGTCTAACAACTCTACTATCCATATTCAATTCTGGCTGTTCATCCTTTGCATCATATTTAGGTAAACCAATTTCTGCACTGTCTCTCTCTACAACATACAAATGTTGGTAAAATGGGATTAATAGAGCAAAAGCAAAACCTCCAATACAATTTCCAAGTGTCTCTGGAATCAATATCCTCCAGATGTAATCCGCTACACTAACCTCCGAGGTATCATTGAAAAGTGCCATTGGACATAGAAACATATCTGCTACTGTGTGTGAAAATCCTACGGCCACAAAAGTGAAAACTGGTAAAAGCATCATGAGAAATTTGACATGCAAAGGTTTGCACATGATTTGCAAAAAGATTGCCAATGAAACAAACCAATTACAAGCAATACTGCCAATAAAAGTGCGAATGAAACCATACTCATTTTTTTCTTTCAAAATTAGTAGAGTTGTTTCCTTGTAGATTTCATTACTCATAAAACCACCAAGATAAGTAAACAAGTAGCTCACAAAAATATTACCCCCCAAATTGAATAACCAAGAGACAGACCAACTGATTAATAAATCAAAAATACCAACGGCTCCTCTTAATAATCCCATCGAAAAAAACAAAACATTTGAATTAAATAGTTCCACACCCATAACAACAACGTAAAATAATCCAATAGGATAAACTAGCCCTTGTAAAGTATGAACGATCCCAGGATTAACCTTCTGCAAATCAGGATTCGCTGAGACTACATAATAGAGCATGCCTCCAGCAGAGAATAACATTCCACCAACTATGGAATTGATAATTAAAGTGTCAAATTTTAGTCTGGCTTTCTTCATCGATGTTGCAACCAATGCCAATGCTCCTTCACGGGGAGTCAAATAGTTGGTATCATCCATTTTTATTCATTTAATAAAAATTCTGGCTAATATCCTTTATCTGCCCCTTTTTCCTATTTGCTTCGAAGAACAATTTATTAGTTTGTACTGTAAATACACAATTAACTGTTGCCTTATTAAAGTATGTTCTTATCTTTACAGATAGTAGTTAGTATATTGAAATATTTTCTTTGAAAAAAAATATATCTTAGCCAATAAGAAAGGGTGCACGCATAGACATCGCTTCACCTGCTGTATAGTATATTTATTTTTCTTTTTAGCGAAATCCGTGATTTGAAGAAAAATTATTATTTCTAATTTTTCAAATATCCAATATTCTGTGGAGTATATACTATTTGTGCTTATCAAAATATAAATATATATTCATGTCTATTAGCTCTAAATATTCTGGCGAAAAAAAAAGAGAAGTGTTTCACATTAGAAATGTCAGATCCAAGTTTGAAATTAGTTGAAGAATTAATCAACATATTGGGCTTGAAAAACAACATAAATAAGCAAACATTGGTATCCTGTATGACTCTATTAGATAACGATGAAGTATCGCCGGAGACACTTGCTAAAATAATATCTGACATTAAAGCAGAGATAGAAGCGTCCCCAAAATGAGAGAAAGAACAAACAGGGTGTGAAAGATGAATAATTAAATATTCAAAGAATAATATTTATATATGCCACGCTCGCTAAACTTGACAGGCCAGATTTTATAAAAATCATTGTCTCCTTTGTAAAATGGGCCGTTAGAAATATCAATTTTCTTTGAAGCATATTTCAAAAATGGATAAAAAATTACCTTTGGCAAAATCTTCGAACCCGTCTTTGTATCATAAACTGTAACATTTGGAATATAGAAGGGATCATAAGTCAAAATTTCATAATCAAGATCATTGATATTAATATTATTCACCAAACTGCTTCCATCATTGTCATCGCTAGCATTTTTAGGATGGTAGTCTTTGTCAAAATTGAATTTGTAATTCAAATATTTGGAATTTTCCTCGTTATATGTTCTCAACTTATAAAACCATGTTCTTCTTCCATCATTATCGAAAACTTTCCAAAAGAAATTTTCCATTTCCGTGGTTTCATAGTAATGTCTAGGATAAGTGTAAACCTTCTTTGGCGATTTTTCTAGAAACTTGGAATCAAATTCCCATGCAAGTAATGAGGGGCAACATTCAATGACCTTTTGATTGTTTAATACATTTAAAGTATTTAAACATTTAATTCCTCTAACATTGATGAATCTTAATTGCTGATAAATCTCTGATTCCTGAATCAACTTTTGTGTGTTATTGATAATATCCTCTTCGTTATCTTCGTTGTTGTTTATCTCATCTACGTCATTATTGCTATTGTTGGTCCCGTTACTTTGTTCAAATGGTGTAGCCAGTTCGTTGCTGGAATCCTCCATAGGCAATTGGAATACAGGACGCTCTCTATTAAAGTTAATTTGTGGAACCTGTGTTGATGGCATGTAATCTGTATTAAAGTAATCATTAAGCCTCAGCATTGTACTGATTCTAGAATTGGTTAACTGGTGCAATGTGGTTGATGAATGTCGAACAATTTGCTGATCATGTAGTTTTACTACATCTGGAGGAGATAAAAAATCCACTATTTCATTTACATCAATATTTGCGCTCTGGATATGTAAAGACTTTAAAAACAAGAATTTCTTCTTGATAAATCTGAGAATTTTGCTTGTAACATTTCTCCCATTTAGATTCAAATACTGTAACTTTAAGTTTGGCAAATCCACTTGAACAATAAAGGATTTTAATATTAGCAATATCTCAAGTTCCGAAAGCTCATTAATGTTATCAGTTTCTAAGTTCAACCATTTCAAATTCTGAAAAATTTCTTTTTTTTTAATGAACAATTCAAACAAAAATTTTTTGTTGATTTGATAGCAGCATCCAAGTGACAAGTGCGTTAGTCTACAATTATCATTCAATTTCATTAAGGCATCGCCGCTTACTTTCGTATGGTATAGGTCTAGTTTTTCCAAATTAGGCAACATAGGTAGTAGCTTGACAAATACTTCATTTGGAATGTCGATACAATCATGCAATGATAAATTTTTTAAGTTGTAATTAATACCATGAAAATTGAAAGCTTTAAAGCTTTGCGAAAATTGAACCCCGTTTGATCCGCAAAAGTCAAGTGATTCCAATCTAGGTAAACGATAAAACAATTCTTCTAGAATGTGCTCTGATATATCATCTTGAATATTCTCTGTGCTCAAAAACTCTTTCAAATTTTTTGCTTTTTCCAAGAATTGAAGAATCGTGTTGCTAGTAACCATCTGGATCTCGTGGTTCATTCGATTAGTTCTTCCTAATCCAATTGAGGTGAACTCTTGAAAATCTAAAACATTAATGTATTTGTAGATATTCGAACTGCTTTTGTAACCATCTCTGAATAACTGGAAACTTTGAGGCCTACTGAAGCGACAATAGTTGACCAAATGTTCAATACCCAAGACATAGAATTGCTTGCTGACCTGCAACAATCTGGAAAACCACTCAATATGCTTGGAAAAACTGGTAGTGACATTGTTACAATAGGTCAAAGTAATAATTAGTTGAAGGATTTCAACTGGAAGATCACTCAAGGACTTAACATTAACTCTACTTCTGTTGTTTTCAAGTGAATCTGTCATTGTCTGTATAAACAATTGTTAGAGCAATCTTTATGATCCTTTCTGCTTGCGCTTAAAAAAATACAATATAAAAATTTAGCAAATCCCTAATTATGTGCTTTTCTAATTATTCCTATTATTAATAAATAGTATTTATGAGTAATATTAATGCTAATTTTATTTTATATTATATCAATGTCTATGTATTGATCAATGATGAGATAAAGGGAAATCCATAAATATTTTCTGATTTGCAAGAGTCGGATTTCGTTATGTATGTTACTACACCCTAAAAACTTGTATGCGGTTCTCTACAGTAATGAAAAAAAAAGCGCGGGGAAATTTCAGAATCTACATGAGGCAGTTTTAAAACAAAAATGGATGAATGATATAAAGCCAAGTAAAGAACACCTTTACTTTTCTATAAATATTAAACAAGATTAATTATCTCGAAAAAAAAAGGAAAATATTAGAAACAAATCACGGGTATTCATAAGAAGCATGATGCTAAGTTATATTCTTTCTAGCCTTACTTTTCAACTTTTCCCATTGTCCATCGTTTAGTTGACTAGAAATCAATTTAATCATTTCAACATTTAAACCGGTGAAGTCTTGCTTTCTCAAGAGATTTTCAAAGTCCCACACATCTCTTTTTCTTAGTTCTTCATTTATCATAAATTGATCGTTAGCTTCTTGATATTCTTTCAATTTATTGTTTGTAATGCATAGCAAAGAGAACCTCAATTCGCTGGAGTCAAACTTGCCTATTCTATCCTGTATTACTTCTATTAAACGAGACAGCTTATTATCACTAGTAACCTCGCCATGGTCAATGGGAGCTTCTCTTAGACCATCCAATTCATATATTCTTCCATTTTTCTCAATGTATCCAATAAAATGGAAGAGGCCATCGTTCATGGCATCCTTCTCGTTTTGCTTGTCGCGGCCATTCTCGTCAGACAACAAATTAGGACACGAAAATGAATTATGGATGCCTCTTATGCGCTCGCTGTTTGATATCGATTCACCTTTTAAAGAAGAATCAAAATCATCTGTGAACAGCTTGAAATTTTGCAACTCTTCTCCTATATCTATTTGATCGTCTTTATTTAGCAAAATGTTTAGCACTGCTTGAGTTCCGCATGCATTCGGTATAAGTTGCTGCGCAAAATACACATCTTTATTATTTGCATAATGTGGAGCTTCACTGGTATTACGCCCATAAGATTTAGCAAAATACTTAAACAAAAATATGACTCCATAAACAGGCTCAAAATTTTTAATATCATCTAACAGATAAACTTCTTCAAACTGTATATCATTGATTCCTAGCTGTTCCACCAAAGAATTGAAAACAGCAGGATCGGAGTCAACCGTATTCCAACTAGACATATTTGTTGTTTTTTATTATCTATTCTCTTTTTGAAATAAAATAATCAATTCTTGTATGTTTTCAGGTCTGTTTTTATTCAATACTTAACGTCATTGATATATCAAAATAAACAAAACTCTTTAATGGACCAATTCTTATATAATTGTTTTTTATAGTTTACTTTCGATTGAGCAAAAAATAATGAGTTAAAAAAGAATTGGTCCCTAGCAGGATCGAACTGCTGATCTTGGCGTAACATTGCTGAAACACAGCTGTATATTAGCACCACGCCTTAACCAACTGGGCCAAGGGACCTTTCTGAAAAAATAAAAATTAATAGCAATGATTTGGTTGAGCACAAAAATCTTTTTTTTGTTGCGAAGCAAATCACGTGTAACACGTGACTTTATGATATATCTCGAAATACGTTGAGTAATTATGTTTTGAATATAAAATGTTGGATCGGGTTTGTCTAATAAGCATAGCTAAAAAAAAATGCTGTATGCTTCCACACTATTGCTGTCAAATCTTAATATGTAAACTATGTCAAGATATTATGGATATTAACCATTTAATAATAATATAACTATGACTATTATCATTTAATTAACACATCAATGATTAATTTGTCAAGATATTATGGATTTTAACCATTTAATAATAAGATAATTAAGACTATTGTCATTTAATTAACAGATCAATAATAAATTCTTCCATAAATATCTTAGTTATGCATAATAGAGCATAATGACGCGAGATGACGCACAAACGTTTCCGGAAAATATTTTCAAGTGAAAAATATTTATCTCGGAAGAATTATACGTATTGATATAAAATATTGTCGAGTCAACTGTTGTGACTCGTTTTCAGAATCGCTATTAATATTAATATTAATAGACATTCTTTTGTTTTCGAGAGAGATCAATATTTATATTCTATATGTCTATATATCTATATATTTCTGTATATTTTTCCTTCTTTCTCTTCTCCTTCTGTTCTTCTTCTTGATCATTTTTCCATAGGAAATCGATCTCTTTATATCCCTTATTTCTTAGTCATTATAGATCTTCCCGGGGCTTATTCCCTGCATATCGCATATAATAGACTTAGACCACAATAGCCTATCTCAGCATACTATAGCCTATCTCAGTCTACTAAAGCCTATAGAAGAAAGATCTATGGTATTATTATGAGCACGTATTCCATAAGATAATACTGGCTCAACAAATATCAATAATATCACAAGTTGATTATATCTAAATCAATTGTTAAAAGAAAGAACTTTCAACTTTCAATAACCTTTTACAACCAATTTTACTAATCCTTAATATAATAAATTATCTAATTTATAGATTAATTCTCTTAATATAAATATTTACCAAATATCTTTTATAATAACCTTTCGTGACGATCAAGTTAGAATAATTGTCCAAAACCTATCTTAAAATATATTACCTAACTATTTCTATTATAACTGTTAGTGAAATTTCTTTAAACTACATTACAAGTATCAATCATCATAATAATTAATCTAATTCAAACATGTCCTCAATGAAGCCTTCAACTACAGAACATACCTCTGATATCGAAAGCTTTGAATCCTCCAAAACCATCAAGCTTTCATTTGAGGAGAGGTTTGAAAAGATTGAAAAATATCAAGAGAATTTATCAATTAAATTCGACAAACTTATGGAAATGTTATCTGTTCATAAAATTGTTGATACTGAATTAGATGCAAGAAAACACAAAGTTTCTTCTTTAGATATTGATTCATCTGAAGACAAAGAAGATGATCATACTACTGATGCTTCGGCTAATAAAGCAGCCAACTTTATTGAGAAACTCCAATTTTCTTCACAATGCCAAGTTAGGGATATACTGATTATTACAGTATTTATAGTATTTATTATATTATATCTTTTAAAATTGAAAATTACTCAAAATTTAGAATTATCGGGTTGTGACAACTGTTAAGCCAGTATCACCCAGTGAATTACTGTCTTATATAATACGAAATAAAGGATAATGCATTTATATGCATGTTGAAATATCTTCACCTGTGGGGAGGAATATTAACCTGTGGGAATGAGTATATCATGTAGGAATATAAGTAAAACAATCGTAACTTCCCAATATGCCTGATTCAGAAGAAGATCAAGGAGAATACAGAAAGGTATATAAGGGAGTCCATCTTTCCGAGGCTCAGAAATGAATGGAGGAGGAAAGAGGAAGAAGAAGGACAACAAGGAAGATATATAGCATAACATAATAAATAATATTATGTCTCTCGAATCAAATAATGAGTTACGATAACTTACAACGAAACTGTAGACTTAGAGTCAAAAACTCTTAGTGTGTTAATAATTGAGTGAGATCCTTGGTTTAAATTAAATAAAGCAAGATAAAATAATAAATGAGATAAAATAAAAACTCACGTCTGTTAAATATTATTTCGTTATTAATCTAGAATACTTAATATTGATTTAGATGAAGTAGTCGTAATTTTGAGATGGAGGTCACATGCAATAGTTATTCATAACGACACCTCGATTGAACAAACATTAATTTGTACATTTTGCTCATTTGATTTCTTGTAGATAAATTGGTTTCTTTTTTTCTGGAATTCGTCGACATCACTTGTTAGATATGGTCATTTTTCTTTAGGAGCACAGGATATTTTCCACAATTTTTTCTCTTACTGCCAGAGTTTGTGTCTTACCGTCCCTATTTGCTTTTCTGGCGAATCAGTTGGTGTGTGAGTGTTTACGTAGAATTTGAAAGTGGTAAACTTTCAAGAATCTTCAGCCGACCTTTTCATTTGGGATAAATTTCAAAGTACATTAGACTGAGTGTTTTTTCTCGGAGAATAATATACAGAACATAATTTTCGAAAAAAAAGTACACTTAAACCTAATTTTTGGAGAATAATATAGAGAATTTTGTTTTTGGAAAAAGTACACAAAAGTTCGGTTAATATTCTCGACAGAGTAAAAACACGCGGAATTTCGGTTAATAAAAGCAGTATGTAGATAATAAGCTGATCAGACAGCTAAAAGTCTGTATTTTTGCATAAATATGACCAAAAAAAGAATCGATAGATATACGGATATATTTTAGAGCCAAACTCAAAATATTAATCTTGAACGTTCGTGCATGCAAAGTGGCTGACAGTCATGGGATGTTGTGTTCTTTATGAGAAGTTTTGTTTTTTAGGATTATTTAGTTTTTTTAATTATTAGCACTTCCAACCTTTTTCCAGAAATTCGCTATTTCTCTGTGAATAGTTGAATGAATTTCAATTCTGTCCCAGCTGGCAATTCAAGGCTGTTTTTTTTTTAGTTTTATTGCTCGTTTTTCTCTTGGTTTATCTAAAAAATCTCAAAAAAAAAACCGTTTAGAAATAAAGTTCAAAAAATGAATCCCAGGACGCGTTGGGGTGTACAGAAACTTTGAAAAATGTGGATATTGCCAACAGTTAAAAAAGGAATTGATCAAGCGTAAATGGCATATTGCCAAATATAAATAACACCGAACCGAGAAATTGAAAAGTAATTAAAAAGATATTACGAAAACACTCCCTGGTTTCCAGAAAACATCTGGTTTTCCAAAAGACATATAAAACATATAATGAAACGTAGTACAACAATGTATTTTTTAATGTGATATTGTAGCTGTTTATGGATAGGGATTTTTTTTTTAAAAAAAAAGGCGGTCACCTATTGTTACTAAGCGCTAAAAACCGCTAGGCGAACCGCCAAAGTCTTCAAAAACACATGTTCTTGGTTATTCGAATACGAGAACTGAAACGCTGTACTTTTATTTCCAGAAATACACAGTTAATCAATAGATTCGTTCATGTTCTTAGTTGATTCATTCAATTTGCACCCCAAGGTGTAGGTTAAAATCTAGCTTGCGCAACACTAAGAAATTCATATATGTTTCTGTATGTATGTAGAACACAAGAAAAAAGTATAACTATAATAAAAAAGAAAAATGCATGCAGACGGCCCTTTTTTGCTATCTTAACACACATTTTTTATGATTAGCGAAGCTTGACACCTATAAGGAGTGACTGATAACCTTATCCTGACATATCATTATATAATACTTATATAATATAGATACTGTACCTATATAACCTATATATAAATATGTATATGTGATTATATGTATTTTGTTATATAGATATATATATATATATATATATTTATATTTGAATACGCTTTTTTTTGAACATCCATCTGCTACTGCTCATTTGCGTTTTCTGTAAACTTAACATCAAATAAAAAATTGGTATTCACTTTATATTCAGAAACTTCAGAAAGCCGCTGATATATCCTAAGATACCATAAATAAACAGAAAACAGCAACATCTTAAAATAACACAGCATGGGAACCATAACCCTCACAGCCGAACAACCTCCAAAGCAGCAAGCCACCCTTGCAGTCTCCACTGTGAAAACCAAGGCTGACTACCATGTCAAAACCAGAATCCCTCCAGTCCAGGAAGCTGCCAGGGTTGCCCGCACTTTGGTCCAGAGAGAGTCTTTGGGCAACTTGGCCTTGATAGACAAGCTGGGTGACGCTGTTTCTTTCAGCGAATATTATGTTGATATCTACAAAAATGGTAGTCCTTACTTGATTATCTTGAAGATCTCGTCGGTGAATCAGATCTTGAAGAAAATGGATGTGAAGAAGGCTGGCTTCAGTATCAGAACAGGCGACCATCAGCCTCAAGAGAACGTTGACTTGCATTATCCTGGCGGTTTGGCTTATTCCACTGCTGGCTCCCCTAGAGTAGTGATTAAGGGTGAGTTAAAGTACATTACGGATGTTGACAGACAAGAAGAAATCAAAATGGAGAAGGAATTCATCAAGAGACACAAAGATGCAAAATTCTGGCTACCAAGTTCAAAAATCACAGCCCACAAAGGTAATTGGGCAAAACTTGAGATTACCAACATTTACTTTATTGGTGGCTTTGGTGACAGAGCATACATCGGAAATATCCCTGTCGATATGTACCATGAGGCAGTTCCTTATTCTGAGGAGGAATTTAAGAGCTATTATGCTGAATGCGAAGAAAAAAGTATCAAATTTGACTCTCTTATCACTGGTTATTCTGTTCCTCAACATTAATCATTCTTTAATGCCTAGAGAATGTTATGTTTTTTCTTTTTTCTTTCATTTTATTATATTCTGCTTTCATATTATAATTATATAAAACTTCTACTCCCAAAGATTCTTGCTTATGCAATGTTGTTGGTTGGTATGCCAACAAGTCACAGCATTTTTTTCTTTCTACATATAATACAAGTGAATGTATCTGATGATACTTTTTTGGTTTACATACATATATATATTTATGGTAGATTTGAATTCAAGCTACATCACGAGTTTCAAGCTACACTAAACACATCAATATTCAATATATATATATAAAGCTTAGTTCGTACCAAAATCTTTGTTGTCTGCTGTTAAAACATATTTAAATCTGACAATTACCTATATCGGCCTTGTTTAAGTTTCTGGACAGTCAGCTTCGCTCATTGAAACTTCCTCAGTTCATGGCGTAAGAACTTTTTCGCAGAAATTAACATTTTCTGTATCTTAGATATGCTACCGAGCTATGATCCTTGAGTTGACTTTCAAGTAGCATGAGCGAACTCACATCAATTTGCTCCCTAGCAATTGATACACTAATACTAGACAATATTACACCCGGGTTTGATAGTTCTCTTGGTACCATTAATTTCAAGTGCAGTCAAAACTACCACAATTAATAACCAAATCGATTTTCCCACGGTTTTCTTGAGTCCATTCATTGGTATTAGTCGCGATATAATGATAAGCGCCCAAGTTCAAAGTCGCCTTCATTTTGAAACCATTTCCTGATAACGCAGTCACTCCAGCACCTAAGCATTTTGCAAGTAAGATACCTCATGTGATCAATAACTCCGATATCACTAATTACAACCTTTTTACAAGGACCTACACAGTTTCCAACCAATGGTGAAAAGACAGTTATTCCTCCACCCCATCAAAAAAGCAGAACAACTAAAATTTAATTTCTCTGAAATGTGAAAAGCCATACTGGACTATAATCTTCTATAGTTTGCATATTCACCTCGCGCATTGCAGCCGTCATCATACGTGGTAAAATATGCTTATTTGCCCTTACTACAAAACTATTTACTGTTACTCGAACACTCACCACATTCACCGCAATGATAGCATTGAGCACGAATAACAGTAAATCACCAATCCTGTGATTCTTGACGCTTGCACCGAATTTGACCACTTTTACGATGATTTTTTTTATGACAGACAATTATATGTTTGTAAGCTTCAATTCTGTCATGAATATCACAGTCTTCAAAAATCTTTGGTGGATAGTTGATATTTTTCAGCTTAAGTCATTCAGCTGGACACATGATCACAATTCTTCTGGAAACTCGGTTCTAATTGGTAATATTTCCTTAATTGAATTTCTCTGCAGCCAGTTAACTTTGACATGCAATATCTTCCTTTACTTTCTTTATTTTTTTGTAAATTGTGCTATAAAATTAATATAGCAGGTCAAAAATGCCTTAAAATATTTCTTGACATCTTAACAATAGCTAAAACATTATCTAAAATTTTGAAATTTTGAAATTTATTCAAATTGCATCAAAAATTGTTTGTTTTTGGTTCTTCTTTCTGATTTGATTTCTTTGTTAATATACAGAGAGGACAACATACGTACAGCTATCATACTGATGTTCTGATTTCCAAAATCTACCAGAATATTATTGTCGTCACCAGAAACTAGATATTTGTAAATAGGAACAAACCAAATATAGAGTAGAATCAACTGATAGAAACAAACAAACATTGTTCTTCAATCTCAATATATCAGAAAATAAAACTATAATCTGAAAGAATTGCCTTGATATTTCATTTATGTTACCTTGAATAATACTGTTATTAATAGGCTCTCTCCTGCATTCTACAATTATCATCATTATTTATAATTGATGGGCGGGCGTAAATAATAGAACACCGGAGATAGCGGAGTAAGCAGCATTCAGAAACTGAGAAATCGACTCAAAAGGAAGCAAAATGTATGGTGGATAGTTGAGAGTGGTGGCACTTTCTTTTGACTTTAGTAATAATAATAATAACATTACTAGTTACGGATATTATTGCTGTAAGTTATGTATTAGTTCATTATAATATATCGTTTATTTATCTCCAAATATGTAATTTCTAAGAGTGTGGCTCGTGGATGTGATTGATTACTGTTCACACTCGGAAGAAGAATGAGACGAGCATTCATGTATATACAAGGTTGTCAACAGACCTGCAAGCCTTCATCTGCCCGGAATAGACAAATAAAGCAGTTTAAAGTATATCACACATCTTGGTCGGAAGAGGATCCCCAGAATGGTAAAAGCATGAAACCACCGCCTCCGCCTCTTGAGTGTCTTGAGAAATAATCGAAATCAATGGAAATCGTATTGCCTAACAAGACCGCCTTTTCGTTGAGATTCAACTCAGAATTGCTAAATTGATCCTCTCCTTGCGCCCAGTAAACTGCGTCGTCATTGAACCCTAATCTTTTATCAAATCTGACAATGTATAATGCGACATCAGTAAAAAATTCAACACCTAAACCACCCCAGGTTCGATTGATTTCAGACATGACTTTAGTGTCTTTATCTTTAATCACAAAGTCCCATGTCAAGAGGCCACCATCGATCTTTCCAAACTGATTGAATTCGTCATTCAGAGAATCATATTCAAACAAGTTGTACTTTCTTCTCCACAAATGCCATTGCTGTTGGGTTTCTCCCAATAAATAGTAACTGTTTGGATTCTGATTACTCATTTGGAAATTGTCTGACTCATAGTAAGGAATCTTTGGAACCCTGATCTTGATTCGGGAATTGATCAAGCTAAAATCTCTCTGAATATTCATCACAATCTTACCATCCAAGTCAATCAAGTCAATATTGAAAGGTCTGTGCAATTTGAAAAATTGTCGCATGATAATTTTAGTGAACGTAATATCTCTTTCTCTTAGATAGCCAATCACCTGTCCATTCTGATTCAACAAATTATAGTTGTTGGCCTGCTCAAATCCAAGAAACAAGTTACCATATTCGATGATTCTTTGGACCATGACCTTTGGCTCATTCAAAATTCTGTACAACGAATCACTGTAAATTCCCACGGCTGCCTCGTTGTAAAAAGAAGCTCCTGGAGCTTCCTTGATGCTTTCTGGAGGAATATTGGCTGAGGATTGGTTGTATTCGGGGCTGGAGTACCTGTTATATCCATAAGTTTCGTGCTTTTCGCCAGCCTCGTTTGCAAGCTCCAGTTCGGCATAAGACTTTGATTTTCTTTTATTTAACGGGTATCGTCTGCCATTGCTAGCAGCTGGGAGTGGCGAATAAAACCTTTTGACGAGGCTGTCTGCTTTATGGACACTCTCAGGAAAGCTACGATTAAACAAATTGTTTTTCACCACCCATCCGCGAACAAACGCTCTGCTGCTGGCTATTTTCACAAACATAGTGTATTTCAAACCTGTTAATCCAAACGTACTTCCCAATTTGTGGTTATTCTCTCTCTTTTATTTTTTTTTTACTGTACTAACCCTAATACTGGTTTGATCTGATGTTGCTTTTGGCATACTTATTAACTTAAAAAATCAACCAAGAGAAAGAATCAATTGGAACGTTTGCCTCTCCAGACTATTGTCAAATAATTTATCTTTGTGATTCTAAAACTCCGACAGGTTTAAGGATTAAGAATCAATAAGGTTTGAGAAGAGACTGGTTATTGTGCATTTGGATTTTACAGTGTAAGGTTTATATAGAATTTGGGTTTTTACTGTTTATCCAATACTTAAAGGGAAAATTTTTTTTTTGGCATGAAATTTCAAATATAGAGATAAAATTTTTTTTTTCATGAATATTAGTCTCAGCACACAATACAAAGAATCGATACAGAAGTTTATGTAGAGACAATCAGAAGTTCTATTTATTAACAGATATAAAGAAGATCAGTTGCTAGATTGGTAGAAGGAAAAAACAATAGACGTGAAGAGTAAGGAACCATGCTTAGCAGTTTTTCGAGAAAATGTATCAACAATGTGTTGTGGAGAAAAACCCAAATACGTAACCTTCACAGGGTTCCTACATTAAAGAACAACGAAATATGGGGAGAAAACGGGATTTCAAGCTTGTATTCTAAACAAGGGTTTCAAATAGCATGGAAGGACTATCAAACATACTTACTCAATAATTTGACTTTGTTGACCAGCGGGACAGACTTAGAAGCGCAGACTGTGTTCCAAATTATGTTAACCACTAATGCTTTGACCCACCAGAGCCACATTTTCCATTATGCTTCGCAAGCTTTCAATAATCATTTTTTCTTTGAAAGTTTGAGCAAGGACCCAAGCAGCAATTCCAGCTTGCCTAGCAGAACCTTGAGTGCCAAGATCATCGAGAACTTTGGAAGCTTTGACAATTTGAAGACTGAGTTCTTGAAGAAGTGCAACTCCCTCAACGGTAACGGATGGGTATTTTTGGTTGAAACAGAGGACAAAAAGTTGAAGATACAAACTTTGTTAAACGAGGGCTCGCCATACTTCTACAACAGAAACCAAAATATCAATTTGACTGTTCCTTCAACATTGGAAGAGTACCAAAGTTTTTTGAAGGTCCAAGAAAAGGTAGATGGAAACGTTAAAGAGTGGCCAATGCCTTTGATGAACGTCAGCGTTTGGGATTATGCCTACAACCATGACTATGGTTTAGAGAAAAGACAACAATATTTTGAAAATGTGTGGAACTCGATCGATTGGGACGTGGTTAGCAAGAGAGTGTTTGTCTTACCATAATTGATTAGGCTGTGCCTGTTCTTCGACACAGAGTTGTCTACCTAGAGGCACAAAGATTGCTGCTCATAGCACAACGGTAATCGTTCTTGTGCCAACAAGCGAATACATGTATATATATATGTTACGTAAAAATATTAAAATAAAAAAAATCTTGTATATTTGTGCTGTTGAGTGTAGAATTCGTACCTCAATGAAAAAATAAATAAGTACCACAAATTAGGGTTTCTTAAATAAAGTAGGTCGTCCACATTAGGCCTGCTAAATTAGAAATGGACAGTACTCCTAGAAAGCAATAACGTCATCGAATGTTCTAGGTTTCGGGGTCCATTGTGTACTGATTGCCACAATATTGGATCATCTCAGACAATTTTTTATCACGGGTCCAATTGTGCCCAGAACTGGTGATCATAAAGGTGATAAGCTCCAGTAAGACGGCTGAACGAACTTTGACTCTCTTTAGGGACGCATTCTCGGTTCTGTCGACATCTGAGCTTTGTGGGTTGGCCTTCAACTGTCGCTGCAACGCATTGATCTGCTTCAATTTTTCGTTGATACCCGTGAGTGCCTGTTTGTTCAATATTTGTAATTCAAAGATCTTGTTGAGATTTATATCGTTCTGGTTGGATTGTGCGTAATACTCTATTTCCTTGGCAACTAGATCCTCTTTCCTGGCTTTTTGCCGCTCTTCTTCCTCTTTGGAATCCACTGCTGTATTTTCGGGCTCTTGTCTGGTATTGTAATGCTCATCAAACTTGAGTCTTGCACAAAGAAGATACTCAAGTACCGAAACCAATCTCTGCAAATCACGCATCTGATTTGAATGATCTTCTTCCTTTGTTCTTTCAATTAATTCTTGTTGATTTTCAGTCTGTTCTTGTTGACTCATGTCTTCATTCGGGTCCAGACCGCTCTTGCTGCTATTTTGTCCATGGAGACTCAAAACTTCCAACACCAGCGCATCACTCCCGGACAGCTGCCCAAACATCTCCTCATATTTCAGATCCACAGAATTTGCATTGCCTTTTAGAAGTTCCAATTCGCATTGTAGTTGTGAGATCATCAAAAGTTTGCCGTGGAGTTGTTTGTACATGTTTATTTTGCAAATCAACGGCAACGAATATGGCCAGTATTAGTAATCAGATTTTGTGGGTTTTTCTGGCAAACGGCAGCAGCAACTTTAACACCAAAGCCAATATCAATAATAATGTTGTATAAACATCAAATTAGTATTATCATTTACTTTTAATAACAATGTTAGCTTATTATCAATAGTGATGATGATAACCCTTTCAATTGACTACAGCGGCGTAGATGCCCTGCACATATTTTTAAGGACAGAAGTGCCGAAGATTCACCCATAAAAAAGCGTTCTAGGATTAAGAGGGAAAAAAAGTAAATCGATGAATTGGTCATTTTAAACTAAGAAAAGAAGAAATCAGTAGAAAGTTTGCACGATTTTTCAATACTGTTGTTAAAAACAATACTATTTTTGAGAATTTTAGCAACTTTTGAGAATATTGAATAGCAGATTGCGAAGTCCGGCAATATTTGAGAATTTTATTGTAATTTCGCAGTGTTGCAGCCCACAGATATTTTTGCAGATTGATTTGGCCTTGATTTCTAAGATAAAAAATTAAATTGTTCGTCATAATCCAATATCTGCTGAATATTACTTGAATACAGTTTGAAAATTGTTTGGATACTTTTCGGCTAACTGTTTGGGTATTCTATTACTATTTTCCTTTTTTTTTTGAATTCCCCTTTAATTTTGAATTATCTTGAATACTGCTTTGTTGTTCACAGAGAAGCACTATAAAAAAGAGACACATCCATATCAAAAATGCTATCCTGGAAAAAGAAGATAAAAGATCACATTAAGAAAGAGAGCCAGCCAAACAGCTCTGACTCAGAGCTCAACAGCGCGATGGAGAATTTGTCAATAAACAACAGATCAAATACATTGACTCAGAAGGACGCAAACACCTCGACGTTTTCCTCATCATCCACCCAGAAAACCGAGGCTTCAAACACTATTTCTTCGGTTACCGAGGAATCTAAGGAGATCTCCAAGGAGGCAGCAGACAGCACCACTACTCCCGAAGATATATTCACAACAGATGCGCAACCAGGCTGCCTTAATGTCAAGATATATTCAGGAAAGAACTTGAAGTTGCCTTTTGATTTGGTGTTAAATGAATTTATATTAAGTAAGATCGCTTCCTGCGCCGACGACTGCGACGTTAAGCTGCTCATGAAAAACATCCAGGATGTAGTTGAAAAGTCCAAAGTTGACAACGAATCCTTGCTGGGTGCTACGGTTACCGGCTGCTTGCCAGCTATTGTTTCGGTTCCAAATACAGAAGGTTCCAAGGGGCCTGAAAAGAACGGCAGCGCAGATACCAACGTTGACAGTTCGTCAAATGGCGAGAACGACTCCAGCAGCAACAATGCCGGCAATAACAATTCCTCGGAAGGAGTCAGAAACCCATTGATTTACATTACCGCAGAATTTGATAAAAACGTATCTTTGGTTCAGCCTGCATCAGGTTTGATCTCTGATCCGGTATTCAATAACGTGTCATCTTTTGATGCTAAGGGAAATGGCCTTTTGGTCGTTCAGGTTTTTGTGAAAATACCAAACATATTGATTCCTCAGAAATTTTCCTCTTTGATCAATCAGAAGACCCCAAGCCAAGACATTTTGGTGGGAAGTTTTAAGATGCCTTTAAATTTAAATTACAATGTGAAAACAAGATTACTCGACCACGAGTGGATTTCCTTGAGTTTGCCTAATGATTCATCTGGCGTTGCTGCCGCCAACGGCGGCGCTCCATCCTTCAGTTCTCCAGCGGGTTCAGAAGCTACCAATTCTAGCTTGAATGTCACTATTGAATTCAAACCGAATAAGAATAAACCCTTGACAATTGACGATTTCGATTTGTTAAAGGTCATTGGAAAGGGTTCTTTTGGTAAAGTCATGCAGGTACGTAAAAAAGACACGCAAAGAGTGTACGCTTTGAAATCAATCAGAAAGGCACATATTGTTGCGAAATTAGAAGTGACACACACCATTGCAGAACGTAACGTTTTGGTGGAGGTAAATAATCCATTTATCGTGTCTTTGAAGTTCTGTTTCCAATCCCCAGATAAGCTTTATTTTGTATTAGATTTTATCAATGGGGGTGAGTTATTCCATCACTTGCAAAGAGAGGGAAGATTTTCCTTGGATAGATCGAGGTTTTACATTTGTGAGTTGTTGTCCGCTATTGAACATTTGCACTCCTTAGATATCATCTACCGTGATTTGAAGCCAGAGAACATTTTGCTTGATTACGAGGGCCACATAGCACTCTGTGACTTTGGGCTCTGTAAGAGAGACATGAAGATATCAGACAGAACATCGACCTTTTGCGGAACCCCGGAATATTTGGCGCCGGAGTTGTTGTTGGGCCAGGGATACACAAGAGTGGTTGATTGGTGGACCTTGGGAGTCTTGTTGTATGAGATGTTGACGGGTTTGCCTCCATTTTATGATGATAACATCCCGAAAATGTATAAGAAGATTTTGCAGGATGAGTTGAAGTTCCCGGAGGTGTTTGACAGCGACGCGAAGGATTTGTTGATCAAATTGTTGGACAGAGATCCTAAGAAGAGATTGGGAGGCAAATCGGGAAGCGAGGAGATCAAGAAACACCAGTTCTTCAACAACATTGATTGGAAGAGATTGAACAACAAGGGCTACACGCCGTTATTCAAGCCACCAGTGAGCGGTGCGTTCGACACAGACAATTTTGATAGCGAATTTACAAATGAGGTTGCCTGGGACTCCGTGGTTAACGATAGATTGAGCAGATCCATGCAGAAACAATTTGAAGGCTGGACCTACGTAGGCGAGAGCAGGTTTAACACAGACGATTAACCAACGACCTTTCTTGGCTCATGAATGTCCGCTTTTATTTTATATACGAATCTGTTTCCGTCTAAATATATAATACACGTTTAGCTATTCTTTGACAAGCATTTAATAAGTTTTTTTTCTACAAATGTTTCGTTATTTTACAACTAGTTAGCTGTTCTTCTTTCAAACGGAAATTATCCTTTGCTGCTACATGTAGTTCGTTACCAATAGTTTTCAATTTTTTTACAGTACTTTACTAGTCTCTGTCCATATTTTTCTAGTCTCTGTCCCATTTTTTTAATTTATCCCTAATCTTTACCCAGCTGCTATTGTTGTGCATTCTATTTGCTTATAAAGCATCAGCTTCTTGTTAAGATTGTCATCGTAGTGAATTAGTGTAAAAATGATGTGTGCCGTCTTATATGGGCTGAAAATTTTATTTTTAAACGCTTAGTTGTTTCAAACGAAAAAAAAAAAAATCAGAGAAAAAAAAGCATAATAGAATCTGAATTGTGACGAAAATCATTGATACAAACTAAAATAGGCAATTGATTTGATAAAATAACAATATAAAATACATTATACAGTCAGAAAACTGGAACAGCGGAAACAGCGAACTGACAGACAGTAGTAATATAGGCTTAGTGAAGAGAAGGACTACCCAATTACAAGCAAAACACAGATAGCACAGCCAAAGCAAACGACGAGAAAACCAGCAAAAAAGAATGAATCTTTTCAGTTTTATTGGGGATTCATTCCATTTATTGAGTAGTTTTATACTTCTCCATACGATTAATTCGTCACATTCGGTGTATGGTATTTCCTTCAAGACACAGGCATTGTACTGTGTAGTCTTTTTGACTCGATACATTGACATTTTTTTCAACTATGTCTCGTTATACATTTTTTTGATGAAGCTCTTCTTCCTTGGATCCTCCTCGTACATTGTGTACATCATGATCACCAAATATCTGGCATTGAAGTTTAACAATGGACAGCCAAATCCGGACACTTTTAAGGTTGAGTACTTGCTTGCTGGCTCCTTTGTCATGGCCCTTTTGACAACCAGTCCATATTCGGTCTTTAACTTTTTGTGGACCTTTAGTATCTGGCTCGAGAGTGTTGCCATCTTTCCTCAATTGTTCATGCTTCAGTCTACAGGGGAGGCTGAGCTGTTGACTACACATTACATTTTTGCCTTGGGATTGTACAGAGCATTCTATATTCCTAACTGGATTTGGAGATACTACATGGAAAATAGATTTGATGCCGTTGCTGTCATAGCTGGAATTATACAGACCGTAGTCTACTCCGACTTCTTCTACATTTACTACCAGAAGGTGATGAAGGCCGTGAATAACAAGTTACCGGTATAAACTCGAGCACAAGTCTGCGAATTTTTTATGTTTTTGAACATTATATTATATAGGTGTATATAAGATATGTAGAAGACAACCAAATAAATAGATGATGATACAAGATATGTAAAGAAAAGTCAAACAAGTAGATGAAAATGCCATTGAGGAATCCTAATCTCTCTTCAACGGGAATATCTCTTCTTTGATACCATCCTTGGTGACAATCTTGATCTGAAGGTAGTCACCAACATGGATATGTCTCTCGGTGGCACTGCTAAAGGCATCCTTGACCAACTCGATGACTTCTTCTAACTTCAAATATTGTTTTTCTCTTGGCTTTCCTGTGCTTGGGTCGGTTTGATTTTTGAAATTCACCTGATTATCTAAGAAAGGCATGATCAAACTAGCTGCAGAACCACCGGCTCTGCACTGCTCTCTTTCATAGGAGCCAACTGGGTCAAACGAGTAAACAGCGCCCTTACCGTTTTCGTCCAATCCTGCGATGATAGTGTGGACATAGTATGGGAAAAATCTTTTGCCGTACAACAAGTGTTGCACCAATCTTGCGCAGGAGGACGGACGAAGGATCTTCCCCTGGTTGTTGAAATTGTACCATTTCATTTTCTGTCTAAGATTAAGAATTAGCGAGTCGCCGTCTGCGGAGAACCCGTTGGCCGAGATAAGCATGTTATTTTCTTGCAACGAGATGATCTTTGGCTGGAATCTCGAGTTGATGGAGTAGCCTGTTGTGTGTCTAGTATCGCCTGCAAGGACCACGAAGTCCTCGCCTGCAATTCCAAGGATTGTTCCACCGTTATCGGAATATGGGTTGAAACGGTGCTCGATCGGGGCTGCTGCCGACGAAAGAGTGTAGTCGGAGGTGATTGTAGGGCCTGCGGATGGGTTGGACATTGGTGAGCACGGGAGGACAGAGATAAACTGGGAAACAAAGTGTAAAAATGGGCACTAAAGCAAGCAAATCCAAGTTCTGGTTGTCAATTACCTGGGTTTTAGTTCTTGGGTTCTCTGTGAAGACAAATCTGCGGTCTATTAAGAAGAATACGGGATCAATAAAGGAGTATTTAGCGTCAAAAGAGTCCAATTCAAGGTCAATATAGAGGACAAGAGTTACGAGATTTTGCCACTGTTATAGAGAGAAAGAGGAAAGTTGGTAACATGAAAGAAAAGAAGACAAAAAAAATCACGAAAAAGCGCGTTGCGAGCCCGGGCCGGCGAAATCTCCAGAGTCATGAAAGGAACACCGACAGGCAGTAAGAGCTCCAGGCGCGGTAAACATTAATGACGAGAGAGACAGTAAAGCAATATAGATATATAAATATATAAACACCAAATAGGTAGAAGCGAAGCAATATACAGAAAACAAGCATATACAGAGGGTAGCAGAGCGAAAAAAGTAATAGAGAGAAGTGCAAACGAACAAAAATTGAACATCATGGACGCCCAGACAGAGAAGAAGCAGGATGCGCTATACAAACCGCCCGCGATATACCATTTCCCGCCATTTTTCACGAAGCAGCCGAACAAACGGGTGTACGAGACACAGTTGCAGAGCTGGAGCCAGTTGGTGGCGGAATACTGCGAATGGCACGGGATCTGGGTGATCTCGAAGGACGGGGTGGTGGGAGAACGAGAACGACGGGATGAGATTTTTCGCAACGAGGCGATAGGCCGCGGGTTGAAGCAGGAGTTCATAGAGGAGATCATGGAGTACATGGTGAGCGTGGACGCGGCGCAATGGTACAACAAGGACCAGATGAATAACTATCCGAAGCGGTCGGAGATGAAAAAGGAGATGGTGGTGGTTCTTTGGAAATCGATGCTGTGGTGGGCAGAGCAGGTGGTGCGTTTCGTGCAGCGGACGGGGAACGAGAACAGCGTGATGACGATGTTTGAGTTGTTGCAAGGCGATTTGAGCAGAAACGAGCCGTTTTACGAGATGGATGAGTACTTGATGTACCGCGTGTTGCAGACTTTGGTTTCGCAGAACAGAGCGCAGTTTGTCAAGGACGAACAGGGGGTTGTCATGGGCGTCAAAATCGCCTGTTGATAGGCTCGCATCGTGCTGAACTGATCAGCGATATTTCTAAAATTGCGAATCATTTAGAAGGTTTCTGATTTTTTGTAAAAATTTGCAAGTCTTCAGGAGCATGGCTAAGTTTCAAAAGGTTTAGTTCAATCCAGACAGCAGGCCAATTCAAGCAGCAGAAAAAGATACAATTCCCATTCAACCAGCGGTCAAGCAGCAGTCACTAACGAGTCTGCTGGTGACGTTGGCGCCGCTAACAACCCTGCTGACTGGTTGCGAGCTCGCGCCGGTTTGTCGGCCCGGGGCCGAAAACACATTTTCATTTCAAAACCGACGAAAAAGCAAAGCGAAAAATTACAATTGTTTTAAAATGCCATATACATATATACATATATATATATGTTAGAGGAAATAGCAGGATAGAGTTGATTCTGTTTTTATTCGAAAGTGTAGGACAGACCAAGCAGTACATATACATAATTTTCGACCAGAAAAAGAACAGGCTTATAACTGGTCACATCCGGATCTGATTGCCAAAGAGTTCATTAGATTGCCAGCAGCAACAGACAGAACACAGAATTAATAGAAAGGCGCCATGGGCCAGGTATTCAGCGGGATTTTTGGCAAGCTCTGGGGTTTGAACAAGGAGATACGTATTCTAATCTTGGGGCTCGACGGTGCAGGTAAGACAACAATCTTGTACCGTTTGCAGCTCGGAGAAGTGGTGAAAACCAAGCCTACGATCGGGTTCAACGTGGAGACATTGACATACAAGAACCTCAAGTTAAATGTCTGGGATTTGGGTGGACAGACCAGCATCCGTCCGTATTGGCGGTGCTACTACAGCAACACAGCCGCCGTCATATTCGTCGTGGACAGTACAGACACAGAGCGTATCAACATTGCCAGCAACGAGTTGCACTCGATGCTAAAAGAAGACGAGTTGCAAGACGCCGCTTTGTTGGTATTTGCCAACAAACAGGACCAGCCGGGCGCCTTGTCCACTGCTGAGGTCTCCAAGAGCTTGAATTTGACCGACTTGAAGGACAGAAGCTGGAGCATTGTTGCCAGTAGTGCCATCAAGGGCGAGGGTTTGACCGAGGGTTTGGACTGGTTGATCGATGTCATCAACGATGAACAATTGGGCGCCAGTCTCTAGGTTTAACTCCGTTCTGCTCTCCTCAAATACTCTCCTCTCTATATATGTGTATTAATATCTACACTTTATGTGGTTTAATAATAAAGAAATATTTCCTATTACTATCAGTTGTTCCTGATATGTGTAAGAAGAATCGAATGTGAAATACAGGAACACCCTGTAGTCACGTGATGCATTTTCCGGTGCGCATAACCAGAAACCGAAATTTCAAGAAAAAGAAAATTTTTTTTCCAACGCTGAAAACCTCCCAAAGAAATTTGTCAAGAATATTCAACCAGGTAAGCCAGTCAGCGAGCCTTTTAACACACAGTTGTCCATTAAAGAATCCCTTGAAAATCGATTTTTATTGGACATTCCTCGGAGAATTAGCAGCTGAGAGCCAGGAAGTTGAAGTTTACCGTCCTCTGATTTTGATTCTGAGTTTCTTTTATTACCACCAATCACAATGTCGTCTGAAGAACAAGCATTTTTACCAAAGCGTCCAGTCAAGAGATTTATCAAGGGCCCGGATCAAAAAGAGAGAGACACCAAGGTGAAGGCCTTACAGGCCAAGATTAAGTCTATTGATCTGGAAATTAGCAAGCTCAACACCGAACTTTCTGGATTGAAGATTGACAACACCAAGGTGAACCAATTGAAGTCTGAAAGAAATGATATCATCAAGGTTCAATCGGATTTGAAGAACAAGAGATTGGCAATCAGCGACAAAATGAATGTTTTGAACTCATCGCTCAAGAAGAAGTTGAGCGAGATCAGCTCTAAGAACTTGAAGTATAAATCGCTCGCGGAGATCAACAAGAAAATCGAGAACTTGGAAAACTCAATCAATTCTGGTAACTTAAAAATCGTGGACGAAAGAAAAAACATTAAGGAGTTGACCTCTTTGCAAAAGTTGAAGAAGGATTTTGTCAATATTGATGCCTTGCAAAAGGCCATTGATTCCGACAAGGCTAAGATCAGCGAGTTGAAAAAGGAACTCTCAAATTTCGACAACAAGGAGATTCAGTCCAAGTACGAGTCCGTCAACAGCGAGTTGACTAAATTGACAAGCTCCGCCCACGACTTGAAAAAGGGCTTTTTCACCAAAAAGGACTCCTTGTACGATGAAAAAAGATCTATCTATAACGAGATCAAGCAGATCAACTCCGACTACAACGAACAATACACAAAATTCAAGCAAGACATGTTACACGAACAAAAAAGAATCGCCAACGACGAAAAGAAATATCAAATTGAGTTGAAGAAGTTGCAGGTCGGCAAACAGTTGAAGGAAGACGTTAGGGCCGCTTCTAGTAACTCTGCCTTCGAATCCGAGTTGAATTCCATCAAGCTTTTGATCACCTACTTTGCCAATTTGATCCACAAAGAGATACCAGAAGAAATCAAAGCTGACAAGGCTTCCTCCATCATTGGCGAAGTGTCTGCTTCCATTGACAATGTCAAGGCTTCTGCTACAAGAGTCATCGATAATGACTTGGTTGTTTTTAAAAAAGAAGAAGAAGTTTTTTTCAAACCAACCTCAGCTAAGTCAAAAAAGAAGAAGAACTCATCTTCTGCAAACAACAATTCAGCCTCTTCCACTGGAGAAAAGTTAATTCTTCAACCTGACGATATTTTGAAATTATCAGAGTTTGGTATTAAGATCCCAACAAAGCTCTCCGAAGTCGAAAGCACTATTGATGAGTTGATCGCTAAATTCAAATATTTCAAGGAACATCAATCAGAACAATCTAAGATCATGTTAGAAAAAGCTACCAAGGAATTAGAAAAATTCGAGCAAGAGATAGCTGAGGAAGAGAAAAAGTTGGAATCGGCCATTTCTAAAGCTTCTGAAGAAAAAGAATCAAATAAGGAAAACGAAGAAAATTAGTTGTGGATTTATTTAAACTGAATACTCGTTTATCAACAGTTGTTTTACTTACTCCGTAATGTATCAACTTCTATGTGCTTTATCAAATGTAATAAATGCCATATAGTGAGTGCATTGCCAGAGTTCAAAGCCATGTTTTTATACAATTGAGGCCTAAATACACTAAAAGTATGATTTTCTTGCTTATTTTTTTCACTCAACATTTAGAGAATAAATGCTCAACACGTTTTCACTACTTCATTAGAGCTGAAAGCACGTAATTTAGAATTTACCAGTAAGTCGTATTTAACAAAATATACCGTTGATGGTTTATTAATTTCTGACCAAATAAAGTGTTCATCTAAATAAGGCAATCATTTTTTTTTCTTTTTTTTTGTTGAAGGTCATTATTTATTCAACGTCAATATGTAAACTTAAGATGTCCAATTTTCCATCACCATCAATGCTTTAGTTTTTGTTGTTTTTCCGAAATAGAAAATTTTACTGGACAAAAAATCAATATGAATTATTGCAGTTTCAATTTCAAAAGCATTTCACTTCATCCTATAACTCTTCTATCTTTGTTACACGTACTTTGAAACTTTAAGGCTTTAAAAGCAAACAAGCACATTCATTTACGGAATCTTCAAAGCCACTTGACAAAAGTGTTAGCTGTTGCACGCCTGTGCTGATTGTTGATGAAATACTAAATGATAAAACTAGTTATCCTGTATTTTTTGCAAACATGGTTGACTATCCATCTTACTTCGATAACTTTAAGTTTCATGTGATTTTGAAACAAAAAAAAATTGAAATAAGATTATTTTCAAATTTAGACTTAAACTTTTGAACTAAGCTGTTGACATGCTTTGTAACTTTGTTCAATAATGTACTATGTTTTCTTATTGTCCTTAAAATGCATTCTGTATTTTAGTCCTAATTTTTTTTTCTTTCATGCAGTTACGATCCTTCGAATGCGTGTGTACAGACATTTTTTTCCTGCCTCCTGATTTAATCCGAAAACGTCAAAAAGCGTTTCACTTCGTTTTTTTTCCTTTCTTTCTTTTGACTTTCGCTCGATTGAAAAAATTATAAGCTGCTATCTTATTAGTCTTTGAAGGTTGTTTTTGGATATACTGTCTTCACCTTAATTATAATTAGTATTGGCAGGGAATTTATGCATAAACCTCAACTTTGCTGTCACCAAAAAAAAATTTTTAAGTCAAATCCTTCATTAGATCAATTTACAAATGCAAGGCGGTTTTTTTGAAATTCTTTTTTTAGCCAATTTTGATTCTTTCTATTATTAACTATTTTTTTCACCTTCTTGATTGCTTTTGTTATATACAAGCAGTGTTTATTAATTACTAAATGCACCAGCTATTGTTACTTCTGATCTTTTAAGAAGCAATCAATCTTACATAAACACTTTGTATAGAGATTCGAGGCTGAAAATGTCTCAACAATAGAAAAGGAAAAACCCTAAAACAAAAAAAAAACAGACCGAATCAATATCTTCATTTTCTCGAATAGTAGAAATGTTTTTTTTCTTGACAAGAATTTAGTCAAATTTTCAATTTTTCTAAAAATAGAATGAATATTTTTTGACTTACAACTTCGCTTTACTTGCTAATACTTGCTAATACTTGCACATTGTCTTGAAATTGATATCGTCCTCATGATACAGTATTATTCAAAGAAAACTTCAGAAAAAGGGTAAGCAAACTTTTTTTCCTTATATGAAATTTGAGTTTAGTTGTAGGGTTTTTTTTTTAAAAGAAAAATTGTTGTTATTCATTTATCGAATGAAAATTTCTGAACTTTTTTTCCCGAATCAATATAGGATTGTAATTCAAGAAATTTCCATCTGACAGGGTATAAATTGATTGCCTTTTCCTAGGATTTATCAATTTCCATGCGTTCATTTCTTGCTTCTTCTCTAGAATTCGTTCTTTGAAAGCAGTATCAAATTTACTTATCAAACTACAACTTAACGTTCCTGACTACAATTAGCAATGCAATTTCCAATCGCTTTAATCGCCTCTTTACTTGCCGGTGCAGCTTACGCTGCTGATAATGGCACCCTCACCACCACAGATTTCCAAGAAACCACCACTATTGTTACCATTACCTCATGTTCTGAAAACACTTGTAAAACTGCTGTTGTTCCAACCGGTGTTACTGTTGTAACTATTACCTCAGAAAACACAGTTACTGAAATCACTACCTTCTGTCCATTAACCGGTACCTCTGTTCAGCCAACTTTCAAACCAAGTGTTCCAGAAACTACTCCAGCTGTTGTTCCAGAAACCAGTAGAGCTGTTGTTCCAGAAACCAGTAGAGCTGTCGTACCAGAAACCACTCCAGCTGTTGTACCAGAAACCACTCCAGCTGTTGTTCCAGCAGCTAATGTTACCTCTGTTATTCCACCACCACCAGCTAATGTTACCGCTGGTAATATTACTATCCCTGAGGTTATCGTTGGTGGTGCTTCTAAGGCTTCCGGTGGTGTTATTTTTGCTCTAGCTGCTGCCGCTGCTATCATGATCTTATAAGTTACGCGATGAGCTCTTTTCTTGAATTAGTACTCAATTGCAAAGCAGTTTTATAAGAATCTTTTGATAATTTTTTTTATTTACTAGAACTATCTATTCAAATTATATTTAATAAAAACACTAGTTTGTACCACAAAGTAAGCTTATTAACCCTGATGTTGAAATTTCATAATGTGTTTTTTTTCCTGGAGAAGCACATAATATTCATTGACGTAAGTGCGAATAGTTAAAGATAAAATATGTCAAACGCAAAGAATTAAAAGTAGTCAAATTGGCGACTCAAAGCAACAGTTAAAGAGCATTTACTGAATATTGTAGACTTTCAATTGAGTATAATATTGGAGGACTATACATTTTCAAATAGACCAACAAGTCTCCTTTTTAGAAATAGACAAAAACAATAGCGGCAAACTTAAAATAAAAATATGGAGGTGGATGATTCTCAAGCAGCAAGATCCACTTTCATTTCAAGTGATGCAAATGCTTTGATAGAACGTGGAACAGACGCTTATTATTCTTCTTCATCCTCTGATACATTGCAAAATTACAATGAATCTTTGAGTGAAAAAAAATCTTTGAAATACATACTAATTTTAACGTCAATTTTAGGGTCGCTTCAGATGGCATGGACGATAGAATTTTCACAATGCACGCCTTTCTTGCTTTCATTAAACATCTCTAAGCCTTTACTCTCTTTTATTTGGATAGCTGGGCCGTTGAGCGGATGTATCGGACAACCTGTAGTTGGGTTATGGAGTGCAAATTGCAATTTCCAATATGGCAGAAGAAGACCCTTTATTATAGCAAGTTGGCTTATAATCGTTATATTGCTAATTTTTTTAGCAAATTGTGTTGATATTGTGAAATCTGTCACTTCTACAGATGCTAAATCCAAAACAATTCCTTTCGCAATTATTGCCATATACTTGTTAGATTTCAGCATAAGTGCATTTCAAGCTACCTCAAGAGCACTAATCATTGATATGGTGCCTAACGATCAACAGTCTTTGTCGAATGCATGGGCAGCCAGAATGATTGGTGGATTTAACATTTTGGGATTTTTTTTGGCGAGCTTGAATCTAAGCATATGGCCACTTAAGAATTCGGATAATGACGAGTATTCCCAATTTAAAAATTTCTCGTTTATTTGCATCATGATCTTTAGCTTTTTTACTCTTTTTGGTTGCTATTATATCCAAGAAAAAAATCCCCAGACTGATCCTTTGATAAAAATCGAGCGACAAAGAATTCAGGAAGAATTACAAAAAAATGCTGGAAATACTACATCGTTTTTATCAGGTTCTAAATCTAATAAATTTTTTAAAGTAGCTAATGCTTTGTTCAGCGAGATTTATTATAATTTGGGAAAATTGTCTCTACAGACAAAAGTAGTCAATTATGTTGAATTTATGGCATGGATTGGCTATTTTCCCATGTTGTTTTACACAACTACCTACGTAGGTGAACTATATATTTCCGAGATTGTTAAAGGAATAGATACACCCTTGACTGAGAAACAGAAAATAAATTTGACGAACAAAAGCACAAGAATAGGTTCTACTGCTTTATTGGTAAATTCGTTGGCTAGCCTTTTGACTAACTTGATATTGCCAATTTTCACTGGCGAGAAAAAGTACCATATCTTCAAATATCATATTAACTGGAAAAATTGCTGGATCGTGTCTCATGCTGTTTTCATTTTATGCATGTTTAGCACATTTTTCATCACAAACTACAAGTTTGCCCTTGTAATGTTTGGAATTTTGGGTTTTGTATGGGGTAATGCATTATGGATTCCTTTTGTTCTTATTGCCAAAGAGAGTATAAGAATCAAAATGAAAAAAATTAAGTATCAAAAGACCCATAATGAAGTATATCTAAAGTATTTGGATTTGCAGCACGAACCAGGAATTATTTTGGGTATACATAACTTTTTTGTGTCATCTCCACAAATGATTTCTTCCTTAATTTCATCTGTTTTATTTAAGATTCTTTGTATCCCACAAAATGAAAAAGAGTTTGGTCAATTCGATGATAGTCTTGGCTGGGTATTCAGGTTTGGTGGATTGATGTGTGTAGGGGCATTGATATTAAGTTTCCGAATAAAAACACAGGAAGAGTTTGAAATTGAAGATCAAATAGAGCAATGAGTACATAGTTAATATACTATATTATGCGAAACGCGTATTTCACAGGAAATACATTTTTGTAATTCAACGCTATACTTCATCAATAGTTGATCACATTGATAGAATATCACTCAAAAGTAAAGCGCTGAGCTAATCATAGTGATCATTTGCAAGTTTCCAGAAACTCTCTATGTATTGGCGCGCTCATATATGGTTTTTCTCTTTTTTTTTTTTTTTTTAATTTTTTGTAGAAAAATGCATCAAGTACGTTTGGATCAGATATCAATTTTGCTCGTTTTCTAGCATATATGGTATTTACTTCGTATGCTAATATTGCTAAATTTTAATTGAGTTTAGTTGTCCATGATTAATACTAAGCTCATTTGTTTTTTTATTGATGTAATAGTTTGGTATTAAGTATAATGGAGTCTAATTGTATTGATAAAACCTTGATTGAGGAATTGAGTAAAATTCCTGCTTCTCTCAACTACGATAAATCAAAATTACAAAAAATTAGAAGTCACGTTCACGGTCTTTTATCTTTTAAATTTACTAATTTACTAGATGATGATATATATAAACAATTACCAGGTTTGTTGAGTCCTAGATGTGAAGATGTGCCCAAATTCATTAAATATTCTGATAGTTTTATGGACAAATTGGTTGCAATGTTAGAAGCATCCTCAAGACATTGCCATAAAGGTGAAACGTGTGGTAAAAGTTTTCTCCCAGGTGAAAACATCTACAGATGTGTGCAATGTTCTTTTGACGACACATGTGTGCTTTGTCCAGATTGTTTCAATGAGGAAGATCATGTTGGCCATTTAATCATGGCTAGTGTTGCAGGACCCCACAATACTGGTACTTGTGATTGTGGTGATCCAGAAGCTTGGAATAGAACATTGACTTGTAAAGCTGACACACAAAGTTCAAGTACGGACGATACGAAGAACGAACAGTTAGTGGCAAAACTTGACAGCTTGATTGACAATCCCGATTTCACCAAGCAGCTCAGAACTTTGATTACAACATGTTTAACCTACTGTACAGGAACCTTAGGTCAATCGGTTGACAGTTTAGGGTTCTATGTTAAAAGAATAGATTTGTATGATAGATTTGAGTTCTTAGAATTGATGGACGTAAAATCCGGTGTTTCATGGATCAAAGAAAACTATAATATCAAAGAGCCAAAATCGCAAAATTATTTCTTTGTTATTTGGAATGATGAAGATCATCCGTTTGATTATGCAATTAATGCCATTTCATTGGTTAACCAAAGCCGAAAATCTAAGCAATTAGCAGAGTTGATTGATAAGCGTGGAAGAGCGATAATTGCTGAAAGTGATAATCTTATGAGACTTCAAGATGATTTTAAAGAAGTTTGGCAATACCGAACCTTGGGGCTGCACATCACCAATGGTCTCTATCCGTCAATAACTAATGCGTATGATTATATGCAGGAGGAAATTTGCTTAGAAATAGTTAAATGGCTACAATTATTATTGAAATATTCTTATTCCATAAATTTTAATAAATTTGTTAGACATCTTTTAATTGAGGCTTTTCAATCCAAATTATCTATCAAACTATCTGACTCTTTGGAGTTTGAAGTTGAAGTTGCTAAAAAAGGTTTGTTGGATTCAGGCAGTATACCTATTCCATTCAATATGAATTTATCAAAAAATCGAAATACTATTTTAGATTATTTGATGTATTTCAATATTAGATGCTTTAAAAAATACAGATGTGCAATGAAATCATTGATTATAGATAATTATTCAAAGGAGCAACAATATAAGATCACGTTATCAGATAAATTTGCCCAGCTATTTCCTAATCTTGTTCTTCTACATTCTGTTGATAGAGAGCGTGATTTGAATATAATTCAGGATGTTTATGTTCAAATACTCAGTTCTCCTTCATCATCTATAAATGTAATGAAGAAAAATCATTTTTCCTTATTTGTTAGACCTTTATATGACTTATTGAGACAAGAGCATAACATGGCAGCATGGATGAGATCTTCAATATATTCCGGTCCTATTATTAGAAATAAAACCTTCCTTTTTTGTTTACAAAGAGTTATAATGACAGTTCATTTAATAGTTGATAAGTTACCTATGGAATTACGTTACTTGTGTCTTCTGAAACAAAATTGTTCAGTTTTGATTGACGTTTTGAGCATCTTTGATAAATTGATGGGAGAAAAAAGAAAGATAGGCGAACATGTAGATCTTGAAAATGATAGCTTCACTCTAGTGAACCATATTTATGATCTGCTTTTGAAAATTATGGATGTATGTTTCAATGATTATACTTATGTTGCTAAGAATGGCATAACACCTTTAATTGCTTTTTCAAAAATCCTCGATCGTTACCAATCAACTACCCCTAAGTCAAAAAAAGTTATGTATGGTGGTGAAGCCTTTTCAATTCCAGATTATAAAGTTTCTGAATCCAAAAACAGTTTGTTTGAACCATTTGTTAGCTTATTTTCAATGTTATCTACATTCAAAAATTTGAAAAATGGTGATGTGATCCTTATGGTTAACTTTGATGCCTTCAATAAACTTGCAGATAATGCGGTTCGTGTAATATCTTATGCTTCTCAAGTAGGAGGAAGATTTTGGGTATTGAATGGAAAATTTTTGATGCATTACTGCCTTGAATTCTTACAAGGAAGAGAAATAACTAAGTACAATAGATGTATTCATGTCTGCCAACTAAGATTTGCAGCACAAGACAAGCAACAATTTTTGATTAATATTTTAAATAGGTGGGAACTATTAGATTGGCTTTCTAGTTCCACAAGTGATTTTGCATTGGAATATCAATCAACCGTGTTCAAAGATAAAATCCCTTTTATTGGATTTCGTTTGGTCATGTTTTTCTACCATATTTTAACTGAAAGAAGATACCTAACTCCTTCTGAAAAATCTGAGGATAATATTACTACTTATAATAAAATCCTTTATAAATTAGCTGCAGGACCGGCAAGCTTTAAGGAATTATCCGATTGGGAATATGAAGCAAACTTCATTGGAACACAACATAATAATGGAATATATATTAATGAAGTTTTGAATGAAATTGCGATCTATAGAAAACCTACAGGTGATAGTGATAAAGGAATATTTAAGCTCAAAGATGAATATTATAAGTTTGTTGATCCACTCAGTGTTTATGCACAAAGTTTACCTGAGCTACCTGATATTGTTAAACAAAAATTGTTAGAGATTGTAAAAAAGAAGCAAATGAATGAAGAGTTAACTGTTGATGATATATTCATTGAACCAAAAGTTACAGAAGTGCTGGATCCGATCAAAGGATATTCAGATTTTGTTTATTTGCAGCCTTTCATTGACTTAATGGCTAAACTTATTAAGACATATCAGATAGTTGAAGAACATTATGGGTTAAACATTACATTAACTCTATTATTTGCGATTACAATAGATACTGAGCAAAATGGGTGTCAGTTACCACAATCGTATTTGCCTGTTGTGATCGCCATATATGATTCGTACATTTCTGAAAATACTGATAAGCCTAATAAGACACTTATTGCAGCTCTTTTAAAAAGAATGTTTGCTTTGAATTTGGACATCAAACAGGCTTTAATAGATAAGTTCAGCGAAGAAGCTATTTCAACTTTGATTATTGAAAAGAACGATGAGAGCGAAAATAAAAATAAGAGACGAAAACTCATTGAAAGCAAGAAAAGGGCTGCTTTTGAAAAATTGGCAAAGCAAAGAGAATTGTTCCAGAAAAATCATATTTCAGAGGATGTTACTACCAAAAATGTTGAAGAAGAAGAACAGCATCAAGACTCAAGACGATGCATTGTTTGTCAGAAGTCAAAAGCCTCAGAAAATTTTTTAGTTTCTATTGGTAGTACTGCTATTCACAAAGTTTTTGCTAAGTCTATGAATTCAAATAAAGAATTCAGAGCTATGTATGAACCCCTCCATACTGATGTTGTTTTAGAAGAGTTAATTGAATCTAATGATAGATTCGTTTTTGAAAGAGAATTACCAAAGCTTCCTGAAAAGGAAATTATAAATAGTTGCAATCATCCTATTCATTTGGAATGTATCAAAAGAGTTTCAGCACTACCTAAGGTATATTATTGTCCCCTTTGTAACTATTTTGGCGATTGTTTAATTCCAACTGTCAAATTTGGCAATACCAACTCAGGCCTATTAATGGATTTGTTTTCAGAAGAATCTGAAGATGAAAAACAACTGGAATACATTGCAAGATTCAATAACTTGTTTGATACTTCACCAAAAAGAAAAGTGAAAGATATCATTTTTAAAACTTTAATTCATGAAGACGTTGGAGGTTCGTATAGAGCTCCGCTTGGTAAATTGCTAGGTGAAGGTACTGTATTCAAAAAACTGATGAATAGAGCTGGTGTAATTACATTACTAGCTAATAGTATTGATGCCTTGGAAATTGCAGGAAGATTTCAGGTAAGTAAAGATTCAAACCCATATTCTGATTTCTTGAACGATATTCCAGAAATAAAGATAAAATTTTTGAGAAATTATCTTCAATTTTTAGTTATGCATGAAAACATTAGTAGGGGAATTTATGTGCAACAAACGAAGAATGATTGCACAACATCCACAGCTAAACTTATTGCTGCTTTTCTACAAAAAGAAATTCCTTTTAGAGAGTTGATAAAATGTATGTACATGAATGAAATTTTCACAATTATAACAGCGACAAAAACATTGTTTGATAATGCATTGAAAAGTTTGGATGGACTTCCTTTTACCACTAAAATAAAAAACATGCAGCAATTAAAGAACTCCATATGTGAAAATTTTGAGGTTTCTGCAGCTACTTTGACAGATTTGTTTGTGAAGGGATTGTTGATTGTAATAGAAAGAAATTGTATAAAGATGTTTAGAAGGGTTATTATTTTGTTGAAAATATTTTGCTTTGACCCTGAATCTGGCAAGGCACATCATGAACAAGATAATTTCTTAGATGATGGCTTGTTAACCCCTTTAGAGGACAGTTTTTTCGATGAAAATCCTACCGATTTGCAGCCATACTTAAACTTTTTTGGTTTGGAAGATATTTTTGATATCATAACTGGAGATTTACTTAATAGTAAAACTTTTTTCCACGAAGAAAATCAAATGGTTGATGATCCTAGTGTTTTCAGTCTCATTCCATTGCCTCGCAATTTTGACTCAATAAAAATCAATTTTACTAATTATCAAGATCTTGTTAATAAAATGGGTTATAAATTTAGTGGATTCAGTAATCTGTGGAAAAGTTCTATATTTGGACGTGAAGGTAGACCTAAAAATATTGATAAAAGATACGATGTTTATATCTGTTTATTCTGTGGTGAAAAGATTAGTTTTTGTAAAGAACATGGATCTTCTATAGATAAAAACAAAAAAAATCATCTATTCGGTTCCAAGGGTGTGCATTGTATATTTTTGAATGCTGTGGATAATACAATCTCTTTATTAGTCAATAGACCTGATTTAGAATTAGGCGCTGAAACTGTCAGAATTACATCACCATATTTAAATGAATTTGGTGAATCAGGTCTCACTTCTTTGGCCCAAATGTCATTCATCAAGCTAGACGAAAGACGATACAAATTATTAATCAAAGATTATTTGAGAGACGGTTTTAACAATAAGGTAAAAAGACAAACCAGATTACTAAGAATACCAAGAAATATTATTGAAGCTGGAGGTTTCAATTTTGCTTTTGGTGGCGATATTGATGATATGGCTGATGATGATGATGATGACGATGACGATGACGATGCTGATGATATTACTAATAATGATGATTTTGTTGAAGGATATGATCTTGATGAAGACGATATTGATGAATCACCATTTGACACGAATCTTACTATTGAAGATCTTTGGAGAGATGATTTATTATAGAAGATAACCTCTTACGTATTTCAATTTTAGTTCATAAGAAAAAAACATTCTAATTGTACTCGTGATTCATTGTTTTGAAAACATTTATATTTTCGCTTCATTTATAATTTTGACCAACCTGCAAGTAGAAAACATATCTAACAAGATTGAAGTGAACACTTAAAGTTAAAAATATGAAATGTACATATCTCAAAAAAAGTTCGTAAAGCTTACAAGCAGAATCACAAACTGAAGTATTCCAAGAATATCATTATATAACCAAAAAAAAAAAAAAAAAAAAAAAAAAAAAAACCAAAAAACGCTAAAAATCGTAAAAGGTATTGTATCAATGTTTTCTAATTCAACGTGAATTATTCTATAGTATGAAGAAAAACTAGGAAACATGTGTTCATTCTATTGCTTTACTTTCAACGTCGTCATCATCATCATCTTCCTCTTCTTCTTCTTCATTTACCTTTTCAGTTTTTAATTTTCCTCTATTTGAAGACTTTTCGGCAGTTCTTGAAGTATCATCTTTATACATGGCAAAATCAAATCTTTCTTCACGAGCAGAAAGAGGCTGATTAGCTAAAGGAGCAAATTTTGTCATATCATTGGGGAAGACATCTGTCACATGAGGAGTATTCGTTTTTTTCATATTAATGGGTGTCTTTGGTTCTTTATTAGAATTGGAACCCAAGGAAGAAACAATAGTTTGTTTGATGATATTTGCTCCTACCGGTGATTGTAAGGACTTACGAAGTTTCAGAGTATTTGTTTCGACCTTTGGAGGGTTAGCTATACTAAGGTTTTTTTTATTGAGAGCCAGAGGGGTTTTACCCGTCTTTAAACCATACGCTACCGATCTTGGAGCAGTAACATCCGTTACGTCAGTAGCTGCAGTTGATGATTTTTTTGAGTCATTTGTTTCATTAAGATTATCCGGTTTTTGATCAGGTTTGTGAGTCTTTTCAGAATTTTCAGAATTCTTATTAGTGTTGACAGTGGTTTCACGAGGAGCTACTACATAATTCTGAGAGCTTGTAGTAGTTGGTAATGCACGCAGTGGTTTAAAACCATAACTCAACGGAGTTATAGGGAAAGAAGAGCCAAAAGCAGTAAGAGGGGAAGACGCTGCTTGAGCAGCTGAGGATACGATAGGAGTACCCGTGGCAAGAGCGGCTTGTGTGGCAGCTTGTGCAGCTGTTTGGGCAGCAATTAGCTGTTGTTGAAACATTGCTTGTTGAAGTGCTGCTGCCTGTTGAAGAGCTGCTGCTTGTTTCTGAAATTGGAAAGCTGTAGCAGTGGCAGAAGCAGGCGATGCAGCATGATTTTGTTGTCTGGCGATTATAGGAGTTGTTGAAGATGCTGTTGTTGGTGTTCCCGAGGATGCAGCCGCTTGTGCAGCTGCAGCATTATTCATCATTGATTGATAGAACTGTGAATAGACAGAAGGAGTCATTACTGGAGGGGCTACTGACAAATTAGGAAGATATCTAGGAGCAAAAAACGCTGAGTTCAATGGTGACTGTACAACTGCAGCAGCAGCAGCAGCTTGAGCAGCAGCTAAAATTTGCATATTCGATTGCTGCTGTTGAATAAGAGGCTGAGCTTTGAAAGGTTGTTTATTATGGTTGACAGTTCTTAAATTATTAATGAAGTCATTTTTGTTCTTATAGAGAGAAGATTGATTATTTTTTATAGGGGCAGTCTGGATTGATGGGACTATATTCTTTGAGTTATCGGACAACTTCAAGGGAGTTGGGGCTTTATTTCTTTTGAAACGTTTTGCATTTGGAAGAGGGCTCAAGGCATCTGGATTAAGTTTCTTTGCTTCTGGGTCAGATACTTGTTCGACTATAATTGTGGTGCTCTTCCTTTTATTTGATTCATTACCGGAGGCTGTATTGGTATCATACAAACTGTTTGCAATCAACTGTTTTTGCTGCAATTGTATTAGTTTGGATTGCTTGAACACTTTCTGTTGGTCCTGGTTCAATTTTTTCTCGTCCAAGCCAGGACTCAACAATTCAGCAGCAACATCCTGCATTTTCAAGAGGGGCTTGTTCAACGGGAGAGCTGCTGGACGATGCTTTTGCCTAGTAGTAGAAGTTGATGGAGCAGGTGGCTTTGGTTTTCCATTAGAATCTGATTCTTGCATTCTTATCGGGGTAAATACTTTGGTAGGAAAATCTTGGATCAAAGGTGAGAAAAAAAATATCTATTGTAAGTAGTTCAAGCAAAGGGGAACACGCGAACGACTTTTGGCGTATTAGATGATGAAAGTGGTGTGAGTATGGTCTGCCAAAAAATTATTAAAACCAACAGTAATGGACACCTTGTGTCTTTGGAACAAAGCTAAACACAGAAAAGAAACTAAAAAAAAACAAATGTTGGTGACAGAATGTCTTGAAAGTTTGTCCAGGTAGATAGATGGACTAGTAAAGGTGCTCTGACGGGGATTTTAACTAATTGTTGCAATTCTAATAAATAGCTGCTTGCCTTTAATCTTTTGAGATATTGCTAATTTGATTTTTCTGAAGCCTTGCAGATATGTTTGTTCTATGGTTTGTTGTACTTTTTATAATATAAATAATCAAATTATACTATATATAGTACATAGATGTATATATGAACAAATTACTGTTAAAAGTTTGGTTCTTTCGAATAAGTAATCACTATCAATAAACAGAGGTATTACATTATGTAGTTTTTTTTGGTGATTTTTCTTACCTTTTTTTTTTTTTTTTTTTTTTTTTGCGTTGCTGGTTTTCAAATTCAAATTTCAAGATAATTTTCCGGAAAAGCGTCTTTCATGTTGAATTACGCATACGCCTGTTTGAAATACATGCGATTTAAGATTGTCTACAACAAAAGGAGATATAAGTAAATGAATATATATTCAAAGAGATACTCAGTTAAATAGGTACAAACTGGGTGTTCAGATGCTGCTGAGAGTTAAAGGTTGAGAAAAAAAAGTAAATAGCAGCTTAAAACACTGACTTGCATGGGTCACCAATTCGTAGGGCTTTCAGCTGGCAAGGCTGCCTCGTTGAAATGCTAGAGTACTATGTAGAGCAGGTTATGTAATAAGCAAAACTCAGCAGTTGCCGAATAAAGCTCTATGTGGTTCTGTGCCAATTTTGGGCAACTACCCATCTGGATCACTTATAGAGGTTCCACATATCCCAAGTGGATGGATGCCAGACATTATCTCAGGTCATGTCAAACCTGCAGTATTGTTTTGCTGGATTATTGAAAGTCTCTCGATTCCGCAACTTCAGCTCGAAGCTTATGGACCATGAGAAGTCCGTGGTCGGCCGTCAACCAGCGTGTTCTGCTCCGCTTGGTTAGCGGCACACCGCAAGACACACGGAAAGGCCTACCATTTGTGCTTGGCTTGTTTTGTGTTCTTTCAAGCACATTGTATATGCTTTTGACGCCTACCTGTTCCCGTTATACGTTTATCTATGCAAATTTTTACTTTTACGTTCGCCTTGTAAAAATGCCGCCTTTCTCTGACAGCATTGTCTCTTTCGTTTACGTCTTGCTGGCGGCCAAAGTTCACTAACCCTTCACAAAATAGATATGGTATTTTTTTTGATCAACATAATCATCAAAAACTAAGGTTTCAACCATTTGTTTCAGATCTCCCGATTAGGAAATTTAAACTGTCGCTATGCGTACTTTAAGAAGCAGCCAACCGCCCAATGCAGCTCTACTATGCGCTGGCATCGCGGTTCATGATATTTTTTTTTCTTTTTGTTACTGTAAGTCACATACTAAAAAAGAATGTTCTGGGCTATCAGATGAACTCAAAAGGCACTCTAACAATAGTGCTCTATTTGATCCCAAAAATATTCAAATGATAAGTATTTCAGTTGCTTGACTAAAAGTCTAAAGTTTAATGAGAATGCTACAGCTTTTTTCAGTTCTCGATTGTCGATATTTTGTGGTTTTGGACTATCTATTTAGTTTATTATAGTTATAGTTTATTTATGATAGTTTTGGTTTATTTATGATAGTTGTAGTTTATTTACGAGTTTATTTAGAAAGTTTTGGTTTATTTATGATAGATGTACTTTATTTATGATAGTTTTGGTTCATCTATGATAATTGCAGCTTATTTATCATAGATGCGGTTTATTTAATATTTTTGGGAATTTTTGTTTGTTCTTTGAAGACCACCTTCAAAGGATTCAAGAAAAATCTATTCAGACGGATTACTTCTATTCATCTGGAGACTCCCCGCTGATTCGATTCAGCCCTATATGATCATCAATGTTGCTGCCGCGGGTACGTAAAATATAATTGTATCAAATTAATATAGCATTCGATAGAAATGTCACACATATAGCATTACCAAAAAGAGCAATTGCGTAGTTTGGGACTGAATAATGTTTTTATCGAATTTTGCCCCTTGTAGTAGTTGTTCTTATTATTTATCTATAGATTTTTCGGATCTATGTAGAATTTTGTCTCGTGGAAGCTTTTTTCTGGCTTCTCTGCATCTCTGCAGTCTGCTAAGCTTTCACTGATAATCGCAAATATATCATAGTATTCGTGCTATCTCTGCACCTCTTCTCATCTTGAAAATGCGGATTGAACTTCAATTAAAATGCTGTATAAATCAGGCGTGAGTTGTTGTTTTTTTGACCTAAGCAAATATTACAAAAAAGTTGTTTGTTAAGGCTAATAATCATTGTCAAATCATCATTCATTCATCAAATAACAAAACCTATATACCAAATAAAAAATGATAATATAATAATACACAAGAAATAATAAAACAAAAAAACAAAGAAAACAAAAAAATACCAAAATTATAACTACTGTTCATTCATTCGGAGAATTTAATCTCCTCTACAGTGTGTGATACAACAGGAAGATGGGTAGATACCCAATTGCTGTCTCTCAACCTTAATCTGGGGTCTCTATCACTACTCAAAAATGAAGCTTTCGCAAAAACATTGGCATATGTGTCTTCTTGCTCTTTAATATCTCTAATCACAAGATTGTCTTGAAACTCGATAAACACTCTCACATCTCGGATCTTGAAAATAACGTCATCTATTCTCAAAAAAAATCTTGATAATAACAATAATCTTTGTTGCATGACTCTAATCTTACAACTCAACACAGAAATCCCATTATCTGCCAACTCATCTTCGTATAGCATCACATCATCGAAAAATAATATTTTATCATGAACTTTTAACTTGCTAATAGGTATTTCCAATTCACTCTTGGAAAATTCATATTTTTTCTCACCATTTTGAAAAACTGTTCCATTATATCTTGGTGTGTAAGTCCAATCATACGGCTTTATCATCTTGGTCACATTGGCGTTCAAATCTTCCTCTGAGACATATTTATTATAAAGATCACTCAGAAGATTAAATTTTTCATTTATTCTTCTTGATTCTACTTCAGCAGAATTAGGAGATACGCTAACATTAATGCTTTCAACACGAGCTTTAGTTTTCTTCATTTTACCATCAAACCAATGCTTCGAATGGGCTACTTTCAACAATTTATTAGGATCGCATCCAATCTTTAATACCGTATCCAATGCATCTATAGAGTTGAATACTATGCCCCAATTATGCTTTGTATTTTGTATCCTAACCTCGTTCTTGCCGAATATCATCTCGGGAAACGGCAAGTTTAGTTTTTCTTCGTACATGTCAATTTCTTTGGCACTCAAAATTGGTTTTCTGACAGTAAATATTTCCCAGTTATTAACAGATATCGATGGCAAATCCTGAACTGGAAAAGAAGAGGCTGGTGAAGGAATAATCACAGATCCACAGTGATAGCATTGCGGATTGTTGCATTCCCCCTCATGTGATTTGGCAGGGATTGATACTTTAAATTTATCAGTCACAATATCAGAACCATTGAAATTAGTGGAAGTCATTAAAGCAACATCTGAAGGAATTTCGGAGCTATTCCGGATATCTACACTGCAAACAGTAGAAGCCGAACTGCAGGTTGGTGGTATCTTTGGATGATCAATTGACTTGCCATGTGCAAATGCCAGGGTCATTTCTGAAAAAGATTGCTCTTTATTAGCATTACTTTTGGTTATTCTCAATGGCTTGGTAGGAGTTAATTGATTTGAAGCTACCTGATCTGGATATCTCGATCTCACTGAAATATCAAACATCTGTCTAGCATTATTGATGTGAACGGCGTGAATGTTGATCCCTGGCATTTTTGAAGGTATTGGGTTCGTTTCCAGGTGAACGCTACCTCCACTCTTCTTGGACTCCAGTATCTCGCGAGCTTTATCCATCATAGCTATTAATTTGCTAGAGGTTGTGTAATGATAATAAGCACTATGGAAAAACTTGAGAGTTAAGACTATAATAGTGGAACGGTGAATGAATTAAAACCCTTTCGAACCTAAAAAGATTCTTGTTAATCGTTAGATTCTTTCTCCTTATTTTTTTTTCACCTGTTGTATGATTTTTGCATTTTGCCTGCACTGCCTAGCAACTTTCTGTGTCACATGATATGCACGTGCTATTTTTACTTAGCATTGTACCATATTGAATCCTATTAGTTACTCATAATCGGTTAGGCTAGAATTTTTAGAGAATAGTTACAATAAATGATTCGAAGTCTTCTGAAATCATGCTGCTTCACATATCTTAGTATCATAAAAGTTAAAATATAAAGCATTTGATGATCGTAAAAAGGGATGACCGTTCATTGGTATTGTTGATGGTGCTTAAAAAAATCAAAATCTAAGCATGCTTGATCCAATAATAAGTCGCCTTCAAAAAACGAAATAACAAAACAACTGTGGCATTATGAATGAAAAAAACATTAGATTTTAATATGAGTTATAACTATTTTAATAAATAATAATCCAATGACCCCAACACAACCCACTCATTTACGGGACCTTCACATCTAACTAATTTCAACAGTCCGTCAGCAGGGAATTCCATCGTATTACTATTATCCAAAATTGTTCCATCCTCGCTGAGTACTGAAATGTTCAACATATCCTCTATTCTAGTGAGTATAGTTCTTTCCAAAGCAGGGTTGATCGTATATTTATTTGAATATGCCAATGACAAATGCGGCTCAAACTCATTTAAAGCCCAGTTGTTAGCATTTTCCATAGCTAATTTATCTATTTGATCGGTGGGTACTTTTAAAGCTTTGAGTCTTGGAGACTCGACAAAATATTCTCTTATGATTCTGGCTAACGATACTAGATTTGCACTTTTATTTATTGTTATATTGACTTTTCTAAAGTATTTTTTACCAAATTGCAATTTGTCAAAACTTATTAGTGATTCACTAAGTTCTTCGTTAGGAGTGATTGAGGATGCTGCTGCGTCTGCTATTTTCTTTTTTCTTATATCATTTAGAGAATTTATGGCTGCTAATGCCGACCTTAAAATCAACGTCACGTCATTGTTACTCTCTAAAATTATGTCCGATGATATTGTTATATGGGGTTCAAAAGTTTGCGAGTCATTAAAAAGTGTTTGTAGTGATATAATTAAAGAGTTCACCGATTCATAGAAAATTGAATAGCTTTTAGGAACTATCCAAAGTGCAACGCCTATAAAACCTCAATTTGTTAGTAACTTGAATATTTGTTATAATTGTTTGAATCAATTCATGTCAACAGGCATCTAAATAAAAAATTTAAGACGCAAGATATAAATGTTATTAACTTGAGCATCAATTGCTCATCAAATTGATGCCTGCAATTATAGCACCAATTATACTTTTTACTCACCCATTGTCTCTTGTATTAACACAACAATAGTTGAAACTATCTTCAATCTATACTCGCAAGTCAATAAATTCTGAATAGCTCTAATGTTAAGAAATTCAAAGTCGATTCAATGGTTCATTGGATGACTATCAACCGCCAAAGCCCATTGTCCATAAAATTGATAATTTATATAATAAATATGTTTTTCGTAGTAATCATGCTTGTGTTAGGAATTGTTTGATAGATGTTCGGATGTATGTGTCTTTTGTCTCAAAAAAATTTGAACATTGCATAAACTGTTTTAGGTAAGCTTCGACATAAAGACTAAAAATATGTAATTGCTTTGTTAATTAATTTAATTTTAATTGGAATAAAAGCAAACAAAATGATTGCCTGAATGTTGTTTTTAAGCTTCAATCAATTAAATCTCAAGAGAATTTGTCAAAAGGTGAAGTTAAATTTTTTGTAAATATTTATATGCATTAAATACTCTTTAATAATCTATATAAATCAACCTTCTCTATATATTATTATGCAACAGATAATTGAAAATTATTGCTCTCAATATGCTGAAATAAATACTATCACCATTTTAAATACTAAAAAACAGCGCAACGGTGATAATCAGTTAGCTCATATTACTCAATTGTGGAGAAGTATCTATTACCATGGATTTAGATAAATTCAGCATATAAGTTCTACAATTATAGAACTTAGGTAATTATACAAGCACCCGAGTGCCCTGCAGACGGATTAAAATAAAATATGTTATCTTTTTGCTCATCGTTTTTCTTAGCTTTAGCAGCAGCACGGGAAGTGGTACTTACGGCAGCGTGAAACTTCATTATTGAGCTGGTATGTGTAATATAAAAAGATGAAAATTTTAAAAGGACTTAATGCTAGAGGTGGTTTTTATTGAATATGTTATTTCATTGACTACCTACAAATTGTTTTAACAAATAATCTGAAACTTATATTTTGTGCAATATTTGCTTCAATTTATAAGCCTAGCAAAAATAATTAAATATCTATTCTTTTCTTTTCTATTCAGTTGTTTTTTTTAATATCGAACCAATATTGACATGTAACAAAAATTAGCGAACTATATGTTTTGTTTTATTTTTAAATTATCATGTTTCACAAGGTTAATTCAATGAAATTTCTTCCTTGAAACAATGTACATAGATAAAAAGGTTTTATTAATGTTTACTTATCATAAGCCCAATGATATTAAAATCATGCAAAAGAAACAAGTCATTACAAGGTTCGGAAATATGATGGATTATATCCTTCCTTGTTAGCGCATTTAAAACAGAATACGATAAATTGAAATTTCAATAGTTACATTAAGTCAGTCTTTATCCAACATACTGACATAAATATAGATAAGTAGTTTAATTCAGATTATCTAAAGAGGAAATATATATGTATGCATGCAAAAAAAAAGAAGTCAAAATATACGTTAATTTTAACTACAATTACAACTCTTCACAAATAAAATATCATTTATGACCACCTCTTCCTTTATTGTTTCCTCTTCCTCTGTGACCACCTCTTCCTCTGTTGTGATGACCACCTCTTCCTCTGTGACCACCTCTCTGTTTGTTTTGCTTGCTTTGAGTCTCATCATGGGCAGTCTGATCGGCTTCGTCCACTATTGATGGTTTGCTATTTCCTTTCAACAAGTCAGACACTTCTTTTGAAGCAGCAGAATCTCTGTAGGTTTGTTGTTGCGGTGGTGGTAAAGGTGGTAGCATTTGACCCATTGGCATCATTCCAAAAATTGGTGGTGGCATAGGTGGCAAACCTCCTGGAGGAACATGTCCCAACGGAATCATTCCAAAAGGTGGTGGTGGGAATGAATGATGTGGCGGTGGAAATGGTCCACGAGGAGGACCGTTCAAACCACCAAGACCTTGCATTATTTCACCATGTAACTTTTGAGCAGTAACATCTGGAATATTCACTGATTGATCAGGTGATTTTTCTTTTTCTTCTTCTTGCTTTTCATCGTTGTTAGGTTCCTCGTCTGCATCCTTTTTAAGAAGTTTTAAAATAGCATGAGCATGTTCATCTCTTTCTTTCTTCTTTTCTATTTGTTTCTCTTTGATCTCTTGCTTTTTCTTTTGTCTCTTTTCTTTGAGAGTAGAAGATTTGTTGGAAGAAGCTTTGCTATGATAAACATGCTGCTTATCCGTTAAATTCAACACAGAAGTCGATTCAATAACCATACCCCTATTGGTGCGTAAACGACCACTTAAACGGTTACCATTTATTAATGGGTAATCAAAAACAACATACAAGCTCACTCTAATATTACCAGAAAGTTCATCGATTTGAATACCAACAACAGTACCTTGAGCAAAAAGCGGAACTTGAGAATTAGATGAAACATTGACAATGCGATCACCAACAGAAAATTTTTGAGATTTAAGCACAGAAGCAGATCTCGAAATATTCAAAACAGCTGTTGTAGGAACATGATTCAAGACTGTATCAACAGGTTTGTGTGGCTTAGCAACAAATTCGGAGATAGACTTTTCAATTATTGCAATACTACTTCTGCTGAGAAATTCACTTGTAAGACTAACAGTATTGAAACCTTGCTTTTTGCTTTCTAAATAAGAAATGATCGCATCTAACTCTTGTGTACCATGAGGAAACAACTCGTTAACCTCCAACATTTCCCTAGAACGATTTTTACTAAGTACCATTAAATGCTTAAAAAACTTAGGGAATTTAGATCTATATTCGTGAATCAAACTAACAGCAAAATCAGAATATAACCAAACACCATTTTCCTTTTTGGTATAGCCCAACACTTTTAATTTCTTACTTTCAAATTTCAAATCCATTCCAATATCAAATTTTTTTTGGTTTTTCAAACTATCAACTATCATAAATTTAGAACAAATTCTGCTAAAGAAAATTGGATGAATCCTTAATAATGATGCAGCTTCTGCACCTTTATAAAATTTAATTTTAGTTTTCTCATTGTATGCACAACGCTTTCCATCCTCTGGAACCTCCTTTCTAGGTAAAGAAGCAACATGCAACTTTAGTTCAGTTTTAGAATCGTGATCCACAACCGTGGCGTCACAACCGTAGGCAAGATCACCTAAGAAAGTGACATGGCAGCCTATTGGAAATTCTTCTTCAATTGGCTTTGGCGGTGATTCAAAGAAACGAGGATCTTTATTAATAACATCGTGAACAACAAGTTGCAAAGGATACTCTTCTTGATTTTTGCTGAAAGTTTTAACATATGCACCAGAATTTGAATCCCTTCTCACACCATTAGTAGACACAGTCTTTATAATTATGCTAACTTTGCCAATCTTTATACCTCTCTTAATATGTGCTTCATGAATCATTTGCTTCAGCTTATCTTTGAACAGTTTATTCAGTTGATCATTCAACAACTTTTTAGTATTCTTTCCCGATTCATTACAGTAGTCGTAGTTACCATCACTAACTGAGACAACTTTTGCCTCCTTTAGATACGGCCAACCCACATAGATAATCTTGTTTAATAACACCTTCGCAATTGCCTCAACATCTGTTTCCTCGTTTTCATCCGTTTTAGAAATGTACTCGGATGTAATTTTCTGACTATCCAATGTAAGAATCATAGATTCTGATTTGGAGGCTTGATTAAAAATTTCTAAGAAATCTATCAGCAATTCTGAAGAATAAGGAAGAGTTTCCAAAGTTGGGAAGTCAGCGAGCATTTCTTTGCCAACCTTAGCTCCCCTCAATAAATGGTTAAAAGTGATTTTACAATCACTTGGGATCTCAGGAAGATGAAAGACTTTCTCAATACATTTATCGGCAGCAATACTATCAAATGATTGTGGCATGGTAGAAGGATATCTTTTATCATTTTGTGGATTAAAAATGAAAATCAAATCTTTACCAAAAGAATTTCTTTTCTTCTCTTCTTCTGTCAATTTAGACTCAAAAGGCTTCATTGCATTAACTAGACGATCCTGGTCAACAAACGAAAGTTTGAAAACATATTCCCACTCGACAGTTTTACCATTTTTATCGATTTCAACCTCAGAGGGATAGAAATCAACAATCGGGGAATCTTCTCTCAACATAAGAGGTCTATAAACAGCAGGCAATAATAAATTGGAACGTGCAGGTAAAACACCCATTAATTGTTGAAATGGTGTAAATGGTTTATCTTTTGGATAAGTAATCTTAACATCATCTGTGATATGAGTGAAAATGTCGGAAATACGTGGTGCAAAATAATACTTATAATACCATGACCAAGAAGTTACACCATGATAGTAATAATACAATACCCATTGAAGACCTTCTAAATAATTATGGATGAGCTCATCTGATTTCTCTTTATCCTGCAAAGTAAAACCAAATTTTTCAGTGTAGTAAGCATTCTTCCAAGAGACAAATTTATCATCTTCTAAGTAAGTTTTCAAATTTTCCATCTGGACATCATGGTTTTCAGATATATTAAGCTCGGACATTACATCAGCCATAAGTTCATCAGACACCTTTGCAAAATAAGGAGCGTACTCGTTATCTATTAATTGAGCAGATTTTGCTATACGAGCTTCGATTTCTTCACTCTCCTGAGTATCAATAAACAGAGTATCTAACTTTAAGCTAACGGTTGCTTCATCTAAGTTTTCGACAACAAGTAATTGAAAATCAGCTGCAATCTGTTTTAAGAAACTAAATTGTAAAGTAGAATTATTTGGTACTAAATTCTGTGGAATATTCAAAACAGGAATTTCTTCTTCATCAGCAGTGGCAAGAAGTGCATATGTTTCTGCATTGACAAAAATACGTAGTAACCAAGGTTCAACAAAGGTAAAAATTTTTGAGAAAACAAAATTTTGAGATGCATCTAATTTTATAAATTTACCTATATCTGAGCTTTGACCAGCTGTATCTTCGCTATCATTTTCTTCTGAATTAAGAATGTCGAAAGTATTGTTTGAAGACTTTTTGTTTTTCAAGTAATTTTGAATTTTCTTATCGGACATTTTTTCTAATTTTGCAGTCTGCTCAGCATATCTTCTCTGTTGAATTGCTAACAACTTCTTCTTATTTTCATTGTGTAAAGATAAATCATCCAACTTTTTATTGAACCAGTTAACATCTACCTTACCATTCTCGAAATTCTCATATTCAAACAAAGACAAATATTCAAATAAACCCTTCAAACGAGTAAAATTAATTTTACCATTGTCGTTCAAGTAACCGTCCGATGAGATTAAGAAACGCTTAAATGTTTTCAATAAAAATGGAAAGGCACCCTTATTGATATGTAAGTCAGGCAAATTAGGTAAGAAATCATTACCTATAACATAAAGAATCAAAATGAAATCATCCAAGATTCGTTCAAAATCATAATTAAAAGGCAATATATTTGCCAAACCTTCAAATTCCAATTGTAAGTATTCACGAACTAAAGATAAATGTAAAAGATAAAATTTTTGATCATTCAACAGTTGAATTGTAGATCCACCTTTATTAGAAGTCTGTCTGCCAAAAGTGACTTCTTCTCTTAAAAGAGCAAAATGTGTGTCGTGTGTAACGAGACCCAACATAATTAAATCTGCATCTAAACCATAAATACAATGTCTAGTATTAACATTATAATCTTTTTGTAGTTTCATAGTTCTAATATACTGCATAATTTTATGTTCACCCTCACCAGGAACTTCATGACCACTGAAAACAACATCAATATTTTGCCAATTCACATCAGTGGTAACTTTTTTATGAATGTAGAATTTTAAATGTTTCGTCAAAGTAGCCATAAATTCTGTACCTGGAGTAATAGAGTTTGAATCAAACACTTTCTTTGAATTCAATGAATTTGTGACGATTGAACCATTCAATGCGGCCTCCTCTTCCTCCAATTTTCTAGCCTTTTCAGCCTCCAAAGCTGTTCTAAAACGTCTAGATCTTTGTTGGTTCATTTTAGCTCTCGGAGCCACACCATCAATTGCCATGTAAAATACCTTCTTTGGTTTAATTGTATTAAAAAGGTGATCGATATATTCAAATATTGCGCTGTACATTTCATCATCATTGTCCAAGGCCTCTAATATATCATCATAGTTTTGACCGCTTGCCCTTGTAGCAGTGTGGAGAATAGAATTCATATCTAGATATAAGTTGTCAAATTCAGGGATTTGATCTTCATCAATCAATTTGGAAATCAACGGCCATCTCTCTGAGATGAATCTGAAAAATTTTGGGACACCCATTTTTTATCTTGAAAATAATAACCCAGGGAGCTTCAATTCTTATTGCTTTTGCTTTATAAATTTCAATATATCCATATATAGAATAATCAAACAATCAGAAATAAAACAAAGTTGAGTATTCAATATTATATTTTTAGGAAATTTAGTTTGAACGACAGTTTACCCTATATAGTATTGTTTTAAATATTTCTATGTTAGAATTAATGATTCAATGAGTTAAATACAGTCTAAAATTTCTTATTAAAATGATTAGAAAGTATAATAGACAAATATCTTGTTTGTTTTATTGGCAACTTAGATTATAAAATTTTTCAGAACACTTTATTTGGTGAATGGACACTTATACTCGTTGGTGAAAATCGACAATTTAATAATTTACTTCGCGCCCTCAAGTGTTTTTCCAGAAAATTGTCAAGGGATAAAAATCAAAATAAAAACGTACGAAAAATTGCAAAGTCAAATTCCCCCTTTGTAGACCGATATTTACATCAATTTATAAAATTAGATTAGTTTTCATTTGGCAAGAAGTATATCGCGAAGAGAGTTTAAAACATCAGTAACAGGAAGCTTACAGATTTAACCTGCTCAACTAAGATGTAAGCATTGATTATACTAAAAAGTTCGTAGGTTAAATATTGATCTATGAAAAACGCCTAATTACCGAAAATAACGTGTTAAAAGTACCAATTAGTAAACATGTTCATATAAAAACAGGCTAATAACACAAGCAAAAAACGAACGCAGTTTTCCTATAAAATAAACAAAAAAAGAAAAACCAAACGTAATTAACTACATCACATGTTGTTTAAATACCATCTCAATAATATTATATGTTGGCGCTAGAATACACCAAAATTACAAGCACTCGTAGGTGCGAAGCTCTCAATTGATAAGTTTCGAATCAGAAAAATTCAAAAATTAGGCTTTATTATTTGTAAGTCTCATGATGCAGCTATTCAAACTTGTAATTTGGCTTCAAAAGTAATGTTCAGAATACTTCTTTCAACTCCGAATAATAATAAGTCACAACAAACTGCAAGTTTTGAAGAAAGTAAGTCTATCATTATCATAACTATTTTTACTATAAATTATACGCGTGAGTTTTGTTTTGAAAATTGCTGATCAGGTCGCTTCCATCAATATTCAGTTTTACAGTTTGAAATAATGAAAATAAATTCTATTAGACAAAAAGACAAACACTCTGTAAATGTTTTTATTAACAGCTAAATTAACTAGAAAGTAAGTCACTTTAAGTATCAGAAGTGCTTTTATTTACTTTAGCTGTTGAAGGGAAATTAAACCCTGTGTTTGATTATATATGAAGCTCTTCAAGTGTTAACTATTGGATGAGATGTTTAGTTTAAATCAATTCAAGAAAGTAAAATAATAACTGAGATAAGATATAGATCGATATCTATTGAATACTCAACTTGATTTTATGACTTGAAATACTAGAATTTTATTGCAACCTTAAGTTAATTTCAAATCATGATAAAAACAGTATCTAGGATATTCATTTCTTTGGTAATATGATTATTTTGTTATTATTTAAAGATATAAATTAAGTACTTGACTTTGATTTAGATGACGGAGTCATAATAAGATGGAAATCACGAGTAACATTTAGTCATCACCACGAAAGTCATGTGAATAGCACGTGAACGTTGGACATATATATCCAATGTAGACAACTTGATGCACATTATTTATCCACTAACATAAAAATCCGTGATAGTTTAGTGGCTAGAATTACCGCTTGTCGCGTGGTAGACCGGGGTTCAATTCC
>JASTVB010000060.1:0-79122 GCA_031125705.1 Saccharomycopsis babjevae | reverse complement strand
AAGATATACGTAATTGTAACAGACAACTCGAGGCTTTATTACTTGATTAGGAAATAAGCCTAGTCATCTCACAACATAGCTCTTGTAGAACATTGATTTTGTAGTTTCATCAATGAAGTTATAAAATATCATGTGATAACCACGTGAATTTTCGAAGCTTCTTGTTGTCGTTATGAATAAATATTGCACGTGACTTCCATCTCAAAATTACGACTACGTCATCTAAATCAATATCAAATGTTTAATTTAATTATTATCTTAGAATAATAGCAAAATAATCAAATCATCATAGAAATGAACATTCTAGGTACTATTTTATGATAATATGAAATCAATTTAATAAAGGCATTACGATTTATTGTCTCAATTCATAAATCAGATTGATTATTCGAACAGAGGAAATTCTATATTTTATTTTATTATCATATCTCAATTTATATTTTAAACCAAGGATCCCACTCAATTACTAACACACTAAGAGTTTTATATACATTTAATACATTATCTTATATTTTTTTAAACCTTGAGAGTAAATTAAATCACTTTTGATCCTTCAAGTGACTTACTTTCTATTTTATTTTACCTGTTTTCATTAAAACATCTATAGAAAAAAATTTAGTTTAGGGTATCATTCTTAAAAATGAAATGAAATACAATAGCTGAAAGTCAAAAAAAAAACCAACAAAGAAAAATTAGGATAAATAATAAAAATCTACTTCTCCATTGCAAATATAAAAAATTCTTAAACCAATTTTATTCTTTCATTGTGATGAGTACTGTATCGTTCAAAATTTTTAAAATAATGTTAATGACTACTTTATAGTTTTCTATAAGATATTAAAACTACAATTATTGTATTGATAGGATTCAGCTTGAATGTCAAAAACATATTAAGGTCGCCCTACTGTGCTTGTTACTACATTATTATGTAGATATTATTTCTTAGATTTTAGTGTCTGCATGTAAAAAAAAAAAAAAAAAGAGAAAAAAAAATACTCATCTCATCATGAAACTACATCTGTTTTAATATTTTATATTTAGAATAAAAAGCACCATTTTATTAATAATATATAGCATAATATTATTTCATATCTAATTGATATATCTTCGAGTATCAAAATGAGCGAAATTAAAACACCTCTTGATCTTTTCAAAAATTCTGAAAGCACAAGTAATAAGTTAACTTCATTATTTAGCAAGGATACCGAAAATGTTATTGAAAGGCCGATAAAGACAAGAACATATGTTCCACCGACAGATGAGAAAGACTTAGAGATTGCGTCATCTACAGAAAACGTGAATCAAGAGCAAAAGAAAATTTTTGAAAACCATAAAAAAAGGAAATCTGAAACTTCCAAACACCTAGAAGATAATGAAGATTTAGAGAGTAATTATATGGAAAAGTATCTAGAGGATAATGATGAGGACGACGCAACCAATGAAACTAAAAATCAAAAAGGAGGTAGTGAAAATGATGTAGAAATGAAAGAAAGTGTCGAAGAAACAAACATTGAAGTTATCAACAGTGGTGAAGCTAAAGTAAAGACGCTTGATTTGCAACAAGAAGAATTATTGAAAGCGGAAAGAACTTTGTTTGTAGGCAATCTAAATTCTGAAATTATGTCCTCAAAGAAGATGGAGAAGGAATTTAAAAAGAAGTTTGGAGAATTTGGAAAAATTGAATCATCTAGATTTCGTTCCATTTTATTTGAGGAGCAAATTCCAAAAAAAGCTGCTTTCATTACGAAGAAGTTTGCTGATACAAAGGATAATGTGAATTGTTACATCGTGTACAAAGAAAAAGAAAGTATTAAGAAGGCTATTAGTATGAATGGTAAGGTGTTATTTGATAGACATCTCAGAGTAGATTCAGTGTCACATCCATTCAAAAAAGACAATAATAGATGTGTTTTTATTGGAAATCTAGATTTCTTTGAAGTTGAAGAATCTCTTTGGAGATTTTTTGAAACATACAATGCTGGTGAGATCGAATATGTGAGAATTGTCAGAGATGGTAAAACAAATATTGGTAAGGGATTTGCCTACGTTCAATTTATTGAGCCTGTCAGTGTTAGTAAAGCCATCACATTAAATGGAAAACTATTGGAATCATTTAACGTCAAAAGCTCAGATAGCGACAAGAAAAAAAGAAGTAGACCGTTGAGAATTAGTAGAGCTAAGAAAAGTAACAACGACAAAAAAAGTGCTCTTTCTCGTAACATTATTAATTCAGATTCATACAAGAAATTAAGTGAAACGCAAAAGACTAAACTAGGAAGGGCTAAAACAATTTTAAACAAAAGAGCTAAAAACGATGCTGCTAAATTCAAAAAGTCACCTAATGTTTTAGTGTTGGAAGGTACTAGATCTCAAGAAGGAAAGGGTGTAAGTGTTAAAAACGGAAAAATTAGAGCTCCTAGGGTTAAAAAACCAAGACATACTGAGAGAAGCAAAAGATTCAAAAAATTAAGGGAAGAATCTGACGATAAGTAAAACACTGAAACTATAAACTTTAGTCTTATTTTCTTTTAGAAAAATTAAATATCTAATTTTAGCATAATAATATTTTCCTTTATAAATACTCTTAAGTTAATAACATTTGTATAATCATTATTCTATTAATTTTTTATTTTTAGAAGAAAAAAAAAGGCATGAATTTAGCGTGAACAGATATATTTTAAACTGAGCGAAAAAAAAATGTTATAAACCACAATAACAGTATTGAATAAGTAAAAAATAAAATTAATAAAACATGATGAATAAAAAATAAGTATGGTGAAATGTATGTTTATTATTTTGAGAGAGCTCAAAATAAGCCTAAAATTAACTCAAATACGACAACACATTATTGATGAATTCAAGTTAACAAATTTGAAATAGCAAGTCTCTTCTTTTTCTGCTCCTTACTTCCGTTGTCCGTGTTTTGATCAATTCCCTTATCTTTGGTATCTTCTATTTTATTAGAAAAGTTTTCACTGCTACTTGTAGTTGTAGTTGTAGTGCTGTTGTTAGTAGAAAGACTGCCCGTTAAACTTGAATTAGTAATACTAGTACCACTCAATCTGGAACTTGAATTATTTTTCTTTAGTAAACTATGCGAACTTCCATAAGCTGAGAAAGAGGATGCACCATTCTTTTTTAACGAAGATGATGGATCTTTTCTTGAGTCATCTTCTTTTGCAGGAACTACTTTTGAGAACGAAAAGTTAGGCTTAAAAATTTGGGATGAATGCTGGTGATTATTAAAATTGCTGTTGCCATTACCAGCAATAGTTGCCTGGTCAGCACTAAAACTGGAGATTCCATTATTTCCTTTGAAAAATGGTTGTGAAGACAAAGGAGGTAGAGTTAAAGATTTAGTACTACTATGAGCTGTTGAATTACTATTAGAAGTAGTGGATATAGGAGGTAAAGCATAGTACGACAGATTCGATTGGTCCTCAGTAGATACATTGTTAATATTACGCGTTTGACTTAATGATAAAGTTGTAGAATGCCTCTTTTTTGGATTATGATTGTTTGGGGTCATAATCGCGCTATTACCAAAATCATTGAAAATAGAAGAACGGCGAGAGGAAGATGTATGCTCGTAAGATGAAGACGCCGTTTCTACTGATATGGAACTATGTCTAGAATCATCCTTGAATGTCGAAGATGCTGGGGAAGGCAGCAAAACTGTAGAACTGAAAACTGTAGCAGCTGAATGACGACGACCTCCAAAATTACCACCATTGTTTACGGGGCTATCTAAAATTCTTTTTTTAGTAATATGCTCAATAGAAAGCACTGTAGTATTCGCAGAGGAATTAGAATTAGTTGTTCCCGCCGATGAAGGGTTAGAGGAGGATTGAGGAACATCAAAGAAACTAGCACCATCAGAGTTAGAAAGTACTACCGGCGACATATTCTGTTGATTATGCGTACAACTTGTCGAAGTTAGGATATTTGGCTGGGTGGTAGCATATGCACCATGCACTCCAGATGCCTTAGGGGTGCTAGAAACAGAAGAATGGTTACCATGAGAGACAGCTGAATGATTCAGAGGAGAAGAAACATGCAGCGGTTGCGTTGGTTTTTGATGATGGTGATGAATTGAAGGTGGATATGTGTACTGCTGTTGCTGTGGTGGAAAAGATGGGAGTGAAGACGCTTGCGAATATTGGAGATGCAGATGATAGGCCATCTGCTGTGGAGGAAGCAGCAGCAACGCTGTCTGATTTGAAGAAATATGAGAATTATTATACATTGTGGAAATAGATGATACAGAATGATTAGAAATAGGGTGCGGCTGGAAAGACTGTTGCGGCTGCGGGTGTTGTTTAGAAGTCATAGAAATGGATTTATTTAAAGTATCATTTGATGCAAAAGTTTCAGAAGGGTTATTAGTAACACTATTAGGTGCACTTTCATTTTCTGAAGCATTGCAAGAAGCTCTTCTTCTTCTACTAGCACCTCCATTCCACCAATTTTTAATAGCGTTATCCGAGCGGCCATTTAATTGTCTAGCTATTTCTGCCCAACGTTTTCCGTATCGATTAACGAGCTCTTCAATTAAAGCACCTTCTTCCGGAGTTATGGGGGATCTGTTCAAGGATGGTTTCAAGTTCTGATGGTAACGCTCTCTGCATTGTTTAGCGGTTCTTGTACCCAAGAAGGTAGATATTCTAACCCAGTTTGAAGGGCCGTAAAGAGATATGAGCTCCATGAGCCTGCGATCTTCATCAGCGGACCATGGACCTCGCTTCTGGGAAATTGAAGAAGAGTGCTGTTGAGGTGAGCTATCTTCCTGATGTGAAAAACTGACTGGGTTGTTTTCGCTTTTGGACATTTCGGGGAGGCTGTTCTGGAAAAGACGGGAGCTTGTTCTTGAAAAGTTCAACTAACTGAGATAAGTGGTATTTTGAATGAAACTTAAGCTCTAGTGAAGTTCGATGGTTAAGTCTCCGCTGGTTTGCTTTTATTTACCTGTGTGTATTGGGTATGTGTATGCACAATTATCCATTTAACAGTTATTGTGGCAAGAACTGGCAGGAAAGAAAGAAATATGTCGAAAGTAAGCGGTTTTTAAGCAGACAAATAAGGCTCTTTTGAATATTATATCCTCCTGTATTTACTATTATGGAGATGATTATCAATTTGGTACTCTGAAGATATTTGTTGAATCGCTTAAGATACTGTGTGGTTCACTATAATGGAGCTGCTTGGCTATTGCTTTGATGGAAAAGCTGCTTTCCTTCTTATCGCAAAAATTGTTATGGGCTCTTTAATCTAGCAGGATAATGTCTTGCTTAGCTATTTGTATACTGTTTATAACAAGTTAAATGTCTCTGTGGAAGCAACAAAAATGGCTCTGAACAAACTGTCTTCTATATTCCGTGGTTTTTGAAAGTATATTAAGGTTTTCAAACATAAAAAATGAAAATTCTTGGGTCTTGCTAGCGGGATAAAGATGAATGGAAAACCGAGATAACCTCCAGGGAAACAAAGTTCGATTTTTTCTGTATTTAAATCGTTTTTACTATCTTTGTGCCAATAAAGTACGGTTACTCAAGGTTTATATTGTTGTCTATATTTGGCTGGTAGGTTGTGATAAGAATGTGAAATATGAATAGAGTGTAACTCGAAAAAAATGAGGTGAGCTATTCTTTTTATTTTTTATTTCATTAGTTTGTGAAAGAATGAACTTAGAAAATAACAGAGTGCTAGTTACTAGAAAAATTGTATGCAAAAAAAAAAAATAAAAGATTACTCTGCTGCTTGTCTTAGGAGAAATTTTATTTGTTTCTATTCTCTATTTTTGCCCGTTTTTCGGTTCTTTTTTCTTCTTCCATGTGGAAAAATTCCAACGAAAAAAAAAAAAAAAATTAATAAATTATGGAATTAAAATTTGAAATCAAAGCTAAAATTGCAACGACAAAAAAAAAAACGACAATAATTTATTATTGCAGACTGCCGCTTCGCAACCACAAGAAAAACACTAGAAGAAAATGTTAATTAAAATAGCAACAATACGATCAACAAATAAGGTTTATGTCCGATTTGCATTGCACGCGCGAAATCAAAATCAAACTTTATTATGGTGGCATATTCTAAATTAGCTTGGTTTGACTGATATTTTCATCTTTTTGCTTGGTCTCTATTAGTTAATTAGCATGGGAGCTGCTTCTATTAATTACATTTAGCGTATCTTTTGCTGGATCTAAAATATTCTTGATTACTCACAGTAAAGTAATTCAAATTAAGTTTCCATATTCTCTTCTGCTAGGCACATTTTTTCTTTGTCCCTCTATAGATTTTGGATACAATTGGTACATGTGTATATCTTGTAGCTGATGGAAAACTAAAGTTTTCTAAATAAACACATTTTAGGTAGGTCTCTTGTTTATCCATGGGTTCCTGCACATTTTCTAAGAACGGCAAGCTGGTTTGTCCGCTGCGTGCTCACATTTATCTGTGGTAACTAACTTGTCGCATAAAGGCTGCAGAATAGATGTACTTTTGAATTTTTTGGTGAATAGCCCATTGGCCCTTCTTTATACATCTTTGCAAGACTAAAACTGAAAAAAAAAAAATTACAGCTTACTACAGAGTTAGATTACCTTTATAACGGAGTGGAAAGAATGGAAATTAGAGATGCGAGACACAAAGTGAAAAAAAAAAATCTTTCGGCACACTGCTGTCTATTACCGTGTAACCTTCTGCATTTGACTCTGAATAAGTTGCCAAAAAGCGTTCACAAGTGTCGCATCCAAACTGTCACTCTTTGCTAAGTGGTTCTACAAACCGACATCTTTCCGGAAAAAATTATATCATTCATTTTGCTTCAACAAACAGGAATGTACAGTATGTTATCATCAGTGTGTATCGTTTATTCAACGGGCTAAAAGCATCTATAATCTGCATTTAATTTCATGTATCTGGACGATTCTAGTATCTATGTTCAACGTTTTCCTGGGGCTAACAATCGGCATTAAAATTTTGCATGTGCAACTTAAGAAACCGCGATTGCAAATTGCCACAATCCGACTTACTTGAGTAATCTTAATACACAAATTGCTGCTTTATCGTTGCCTTTAATTAATGTTCTGCATCGCGATAAAAAAACATGCGCTAATTTACGTAGTGCAATGTTTACTTAAAAAAAAATGTCGATGATTTTTTTCTTGCTTCTATATTCTCTTGACTTATCTCAACGTCACCCTTTTCCATTCACTTCTCTCTTATCTTCATACCCAATTCATATATTCCTTGAGCCTCTTGATTCTTTTCTACGTAAGTGTCTCGCGTTATAATCTGTCTGTCTTAGCATGCCCGCATGTCCCTGCTGTGTTTTGCGTCAGTCCACATACATATGTATAATATTTTCGACTATGTTTTCTTTGTCACTCCTAAGTTTTTCTCATATCCAGGCCATATTCACATACATATTTCCTGTTCTAACCACTGAAGAAGATCCTCCTTTCAAGCATATTTCAACTTTGCCTTATGTTTACGGTTTCTACGTACTTTAGTTTTCCACTCTTCTAAATCTTTCATTTTTGTGTATTTTTTTTCCTGTAAGTGGGTTGGTTAGTGAGTATACAGCAGTGCAGCACAAAGATGATCTTCTTTTTTTAGTTGGCATAAAATTTTTATTTTGTTCTTCGAAATCTTTTGCAAAATTCCAATATCTAGCTACTTTTCCTTGTAGAACATCAGATTGATGAACCTGCGCACGCATAGTTTTCTTCCAACGGGCTGGAAAACTTTTCAAAAAAATACTATACAATTTGTTTCCCTAGGATCAAATTACTCACTACACGTGAATAATATTTATGTTATGTACCGTAAGTAGACTCCTGATGTCTTCATGTACATAAATAACACTTTTGTGAAATTTTTGCTAATGCGAAACTCCTGCTAAATAATATAAATGTATGAATACAGACCCTAACAAATCGCGAATGCAACACAGAAAAATATGCACGTGATTCTTTTTTTGTCTCAAAAAGCCAGTTATTACATTGAAAACTTGGTTATTTCTCAAACTTAATATAGTTGAAAAAACACAAAATAAGTCTTAAAAAATAAAAGCTAAAACCTTACAAATTTATACGTCTGCATCAAACAGTATTCTTTTTGCTCTATTTCTGGCTCTTCTATAGCAGTTATTTATGTTGATTCTACGCAGTAAACATTTCAACATATTGCAATAAAACATATATGGTTTTTCTATACTCTATATTAAATGCACATGTTTCATATCTATTTATTTATTGCTTAATAAACTCAGTCTTTAGCTTCGGAGACTCTATTCTGTTGTTTTGTTCATCATTATCTAATGATTCGCGCCATCCTTTCTAGCAAGTTTTTCATAAATTATCTAGCAAGGGTTTGTTTTTTTTTTTTTTTTTTTTTTAATCTTTAATTTGTAGGTGTGAACGCATAAAAATTCCCGTTACTGCTGTTGCTGGCTACCGGAATACCATTTGCCATTCCAATAGATCCATAGTTGAATTTGGCTGAGTTGGCCGCAGATCCAACCGGCGCCGGTCCATTTGATGCTCCTGCTGGAGTTGCGTAGTACATGTAGTACGGATTAGCAGCGGTACTAGGCTGCATATTGTTATACCCGATGCCATCAACATAGTAACTGTACATCGGCAAACAATTATAGTATGGACTCTTTGGAGCTGTTCCTGGTCCAGTTGTCATTATTGGCCTTGAAACTGGACCAGCAACTCCATTTCCATTTAAAAATCTAGTATTGCCATTGAAAGAATCGTTACACGTTTCATGTGCTCCAGTAATTAATTGTCCACTTGAGGATGCTTGTTCTGTTAATACACCATGATGTGAATAAAAATAACCGTTATTCATCATATTGCCACCAGTTGGTATAAAAGTTTTCATTTCTTTTTTAAAATCTTGAAAAGATGAGACATCAGAATATTGACTTTTAGCTTGTGAGAATGTAGATTTTCCAGATGGTGAACTTTCAATACTACAATCATCGGTATCGTCGTTTTTATCACTTTCTTGATCACTATTGTTTTTATTGATCGAAATTGTGATATTAGAGTCTGAAGTGCCGCCAGTATGATTTTTCTCTTCATAAGCGTTAACCCTACCAAAATTATTGTTTTCGTTATCTATGACATTTCCATCAGAAGCTCTTGCCGCTTGACTATCCTCTCCTGTTCTACTTATTTTAGTATTATTATTCACTGAATAATTATAGCTATTCAATTGATATGAAGGATTTCCAACTGGATGAAATGGAAAATTATTTTGATTATTGACTTTAAACATGCCTTGTCCAAAACTGTTATTCATATTGTTGGTACTGGTATAACTATTGACAAAGCCATTTTTGTTGTTTCCAGTATTTGAGACCCCTTCATTGATGTATTCGTTGTAACCATAATGGTTTCTACTGTTATAACTTTGAAAATAATTATTATTCTCTTTTCTAAACTGACCGCTTAGGCCATTATAATGATGAGATTGGTTATGGTGATTATATCCAATACCATTATTACCATTGATGTTGACATTGCTACTGTAACTTTGACGATTATTTCTTTGTAAGAAAGATTTCTTCTTATTTTGCTGTGCTTTCAAAGCTGTTCCTACTGGGGAAGGAGCAAGTACAAGTCTCGGTTCCCTGGAAAATTTGTTGATGGTTTTATTTTCTTTAGGATGAAGTTCTTTGTATTGAACATGCATGGTCTTCTTCATAAAAATGGAATGGTTTTCTCTTTCAACTGCTCTTGCTGCAGAAGCTTCCTCCTCATATTTTATGAATCCAAAAGTATTATTATGTCTTTGGATAAATGCAAAAGATTTTATTTTCCCGTGTAGCAAAAATCTTTCGACGAAATCTTTTTCGGTAACCTGTGGACTCAACTGACCAACAAATATTGAGGTTTTATCGATGGTGATACAATTATCAGGATTTGAGATCTGAATATTCTCTGCCCATTCAACTTCTAGAGAAGGATTCCCCAGAAAGTGTAAATAAGAACAGATAGCTTCTTCGCGAAATACGAATTGAACGAACCAAAATTTTGATTTTTGATAATCCCTATTTTTAGGGGAAAACTCATCTAGTTTGTCATCACCAGCGACTATTAGCTCGATTTCACCAAACGGCTCTACCATACTCAATAGTGTTTTGTATGAAATCTTTAATCCTGTCTTATTGGCAAAATATACTGTTCTATTTACTCTGGCTGGTTCACAGCGGAGTGATCTTCCGTCAAGCATTGTACCTTGGGCCTCTTCTAACGCAAGTTTTGCATCACGATCGTTGGTGAACTGAACAAAGCTATAAGGTCTTTGCTTTTCATCTTTCAAAACCTTTACGGAGATATCACCCCATTTACTGAAATATGTTGAAACAGACTCGTAGAGCTCGTCCTCGCTTTTATTTTTGTTCAAGCTTGCTACAAAAACACAGGAAGAAGGTCTGGCGCGAAATTTTAGACCGCTTATTGATACTTCAAAATTACTTTTTGTGGAGTCTTCTTCTGGTTTCAAAAAAGCTTTGGTGCTATTTTCTGTTTCCGGTGTGGCATTGACTGATATATATGTGCTGTTGGTAGCTGAATTGTCCAACGAAGATGAATTAACTGCTAGCTCCGACTGGGATGTAGATGCAGAATCAGACATCTCATGAGAGTCAAGGGATTCGCTGTCGCGTTTCAAAGAGCTGGTATCTTCGGCGGCTAATTTAGACATATTTATAAAGAAAAAAAATAGTTCAAATGAAGAGCCTATAGTTTGCTATTGAATTGTTTTATTCTACTTTTCTGTAATAAATAACTAGGAGAAAGGAACAGTTCAAGTAAAGCAATATTTTTAATGCAGAGTTTGCTGTTTGCCGTTAGTTTCAGCAAACCTTTATTTTTTTCTGTTTGATTTTGCCAATTAATATTGGGCAACTGATATAATAAATAGTATGCCAACGAAATTAGCTGACTGAAAAGACAATTAAATAACAAAGACAATTAAATAACAATTCGCTCAAGAATCAACAAATAAGTAAAGATAAATATAAAAAAGGAAGAAAAAAAATGAAATAATGGGATAAGTTACAAATAGTAATGGATAAAAGGTATATTTGAGCGACGAACTTCGCAACTAATATATCTATTTATATAAAGAATTAAGAAACGAGATAAAAAAAAATCACAAGAAATGAGTAATATTACCGCATCAGGAACAGCTTCCCAATCTATTATCATAGAATATATTTATTTTGCCTCCTCCTGTCTTTGTCACCGAAGGAATTGGGGTATTTAAAATTATGTCATCTGTGGGAAGCTAACCTACACATTACACTAAATTTTAGCAGTAAATATTCGTGTACATACAAATCAAAATATATTATACAGTCACAACAAAAATTCAAATCTCTGAACAACCAGATTTTACCATATAAATCAAAAAACTTCGATAGCTACTGGGGCACCTTTTTTTAAAATAATTTCAATTTTGCAAATATCTGGGAAGCAGAAACGTTTCTTTTTTTATTTTTTTTTTTGAATTTTTTTTTCCCGTCCGTTTTTGACACCTTTTTGTCCTGGGAAACAACCCGCGCCGCTGTGACACAGCGATGGGAACCAAAAGACAAACCATAACTACACATATTTAAAAAGCCATAAACTAATCAGGGTCAACGAAAGCCGCAGAGAAACAAGCTAAAATTTTCTCATATAAGAAAAGCTGACGTATATGTTAATTGGTATTGTTTCACCAAGTAACCTTTTGAAAAAGGAAAGATTCGGAATACCATAATCGAATTTTTTTTTTTGTATACTTGCCTATTAGCGTAATTTTCTCATTTTTTTTCTTTTTTATCATTAATTCCAAAGTACACGACTTGCATCGAAACTTTTTATTTATGATATTTTTCTAAATTTAACTATGTATCACCGTACCTTATTTGTTGTACACATGTATATATACTACAAAGGTCTTGCTGCTGTATAGAAATGAATGAAAAGAAAATTGACAAAGTAAAGAAATCTAATAAACTATTATTTTTTTCTGAAAATAAAAATGAATAATCATATTTGTAGAACTGACAACTGACAAACCGGTTGACTTCGTCGCTCGTTCAGTCTCTTGACGCATAAACGCTGAGAGATAAATGACTAACTGGTTGTTTCACAAAATGAACAATTTTGTACAAGTAACCCGGGACTGTAGGCCTGCATGCTGGCAGACTTTTTTGGTTTATGCCTTCTTCACCTTGTACTTGTATTTGTACTTGTATTTCTTTGGTCTATTCTTGGACTTGGCCCTGCCGCCATCTGGTAGCAAAAGGTCACCATTAATGGAAAGTGCGCTACTGAGAGAGTTCTGTGGATTCCTGTCTCCCGGGAGATCTTCTCCGTCGTTTTGGTATCTCAAGCTTTTACCGGAAGACATGTTTTCTTCCTTATTTTGGTATGTCGCCAACGTAGCCCTCAAGTTAACCACAAGAGCTGTCAAGTTTTCTATAACATCGAGAATCCCTGATGGCTTCGCGTTTTCTATCAATATCTCAACATCCTTCACAATTTTTTGCACCACATCATTCACATTCTCCGAGTGAAGATCGCCCAAGTACTTGTGCACTATCTTTAAGACCAAGTCACCATATGGCCTATCGCTTGCATCGTTTTCACCTGTTTGAAGAGACAAAGCTTGCTCGTTATCATGTTCAGTTTCGCTAACAGCACCGCTAATAAGGGTCTGTTCCTCACCGTAAACATCGAGGTCCTTTTCGGATCTTTTTACTGATCTTGATTTTCTGCTTGTTGAAAACACCATATTGCCCAAGCCTCTCAACTTACTGTAGAACATATAATTTTCATCGTCTTCGCTAACAGTTTCTCCCTCGTCCACCATCTTTTTGTACATTCTGTGAATTCTTTTCCGAATACTCGTTCTATTTCTGTATAGGTACTGCGCATATCCTTCATTTTTATCGTTGTAATACTTCTCGAAGCTTGCCCAAAAGCCTGGGGTTTTAGCGTCCTTTCCACTATTGACCACAAACTCATCCATTAGGTCTACTACTCTTGCATCCTCCTCAGCTGTATAAAATTGAAGCTTGTTCGAATTGTTGGCATACACATGCTGATTGCTACCTAAATTATCGTCTTCGTGTCCATTCTCCGGCACCTCGTCCTCTTCTTCTTCTTCTTCCTCCTCTTCCTCCTCTTCCTCGTATTTCTTCGTGTTTGCTAACTCTAGTTGTCTTTGTTTCTCTTCCTCCTCTTCAAACTCCTCCTTCTTAACCAATATCACAAGCTTCAAATCCTTCTTGGTCATACTTTCCTAACTCCTCTGATTTGATACTTTCAATGAATGAATCTCCAAATTCTATAAAATAAATATGTGCTTTGCTTTGTCTTTCTTCAAAGTAAAAAAATATAGTTAAAAAGAGAGAAAATAGTATTTCAATTAATCTGTAGAACCTAAACAAATCAATCACTCTCAGTTCCCCTTTCACCTTTAAATGATTTGGCTTGTCCCAAAACTATGTACTCCAATTCAATTCTACCCTCTTCGATGTATTTCTAGGCTTTGTTTCTTCTTGAAGTTGGTTAAATTTTCTAGAAAAAAAAAATTGCATGAATAAAGTTGACCTGAATTAAGAAACGTTAGAAAAAAAATGCATCATGTATGGTCTTATAGTAAGCCACGGAGCATGCGAGGACGAAGTGGGGGAAAATGTGATGAAACGGGCTTGGCCCTTTAAGGACTCCTAGCCGCCTATTAAAATGTACAACACCGTACACTAACTAACGGCTGGCCTGGGCCAGTCCTTTTTTTTTTGTTTCCTTCATGGCATGACAAACCTTAGCCAGTCAAACAACGCTTTTTATTTTTTTCTTTCTCCTTAGAACATGACCTCACCCCAACCATAATAATTTTTTTAAAAAAATCCTGATATACTTTAATCGCCACTGAGCTTAACAGATTTTTATAAATCCAATCAAATTGGCTTCATTAGGTGATATTCGTAAATGTATTAGTATTGTAATATACTATATTTGAGACCTGCTGTAACAAGGTTGATAAATGAAATAACAGAATATCTTGTATTTCGAAGCTTTAATTTGATGGGAAATTATCTATTGAAACCGAAAAGTATTAATGCTATATCCTCAACTCTGGATTTCACTGTTCTATTGTATTTGAACTCTTCGGCGGTCTCGTGCTTTTCCCTTATTGGAACTGCGTGTGAGACTTTCAAATTGTAAACCATATTTCTCATACTTCTAGAATACTTCAAGACCATCTCAGGAAGCGGAGAAACCAATCCGCTTTCAAATCTTTTTCTAACACTTCTTGCAATTTCAGATTCGGGACTTCGTCTCAACCGAAGTTCTCTTTTTGCTTTCGCAAGATTACCGCTATCTTTCTCATAAAATCTCAAGGTCAGTGAGCGTCCCATTGAGTCGTCTTTGAATCCTTTTATTAGTGATTTCAAGCGGCTTGCTCTCTGCATATGCCCATCCGTATTTGACCTAAAAATTCCAAAAAAGTTTGACAAAGTATAATCGTCATTATCATTGTTATAATTGGCTCTTTGACTTTGCTTTGAATAGCTGTTCATATTTCTATAAGCTACACTGCTCTCTGTTCCTTCAAAACTAAATGCGCTACTATCAGTACTTCTGTTATCAACAAATAGCTCGTCCAAATGATTGTCATAGAAATTTGCGGTATCATCAAAAACACTTAGTATTTCGGAATGTCTTATAATTCCTGGCTCACTTAACAGCAGGTCAGGGCTTTCATTAAAAATCCCACGTCGAATTTCACTTCTATCGTCACTTCTTCCTGAATTTCCTAAATTCCAATCACCGTGGTCTTCTGTATAGTAACTAATTAGTCCAGTGCTATCAGAATCAATGCTACTATTATCATCGCGACTATTTTTGCTATCAGTTGTATTATCAGTATCTTCTCTTACTCTCATTTCGTAGTGAAATAAGTCAAATACTGAGACTTTATTATTTGACGATGCACTCTGCTGAAACTTTGCGAACAAGTTTTGTTGAGTTTTATCGAAGCTTCTATTCTTATTTTGGTATACGTCTTTCTCAAATGATTGGCTGTTACACATTCCTTTTCCCGATCTTTTAAAAAATTTCTTTCTTGGAGAACATGATAAATCGCTTCTGTATGTCTCCAATCTCATTGCAGTATCAGTATCAATACTCTTTTTCGAAATTAATCGAAAAATTCCTTTTGTTTTATGATCGCTTGAACTATTTTTAATTGATTCTTGCGATGTTGATACCTCTACGTTGGAACTCTTCTTATTCCTATAAAGGCTGCTTGAAGAATTATTACCTGCGAAACTATCTCCATTTCTCAAAATCTTCATCTTACCAGCTAGCTTATGGCAAATTTGGGATAACGTATGATGTTTACTGTTATTTTTTGTATCAATATTTGCCTTTTTTTGGTAAATATTATCGGTTTCTTTTAAAAAATTAAAATTTCCATCAAAACTACGTAAATCGATCCCAGATAAATTGCTCTTTTGAACAGTATTTTCGAAATCATGCTGACCATGTATTAATTTTTGGTTTTGTAAAAATGGGACCTGTTCTTCATCAGATGCAGCCGATAAAAACTTATTGCTGGATCCAGCCTGAACATTATAAGAACTTTCTGTTACGCAAAAGCCAATATCGCTTGAGATATCAGAGTTTATATAATCCAATAAGGAAATATCTCTTACATCTTCTGAAAATCCCGGTGAATCAGATTCGTCTGTTTTTTGTGTTGTTATATTTTCATCACCTCTACACTTTATTCGTGAGGATTTTAGACAATACCCAGAAAACATCGAATATCTCCCAATAAAGTAAGCAAGTAAAACTATTATACTGTTTTCATAACTGAAGAGAATATCAAATTATAATATTATCATTTAAATACTCGTTATTTACTACATAATGATAAGTATAACTACTCTTTAGCAAATCAAAAATGAAAATTAGGCGCTGCTGCTAACTACAATGTTTTTTTTTTTAAAGCATACAACAGATAAATTAAAAAAATATATACAAAATAATAAAAGTTAAAAAGGTAAAACTATTAATTAAATATCAATTAAAATGAAAAATCATCGTCCGACAGTCTAATCAAGTTCAACATCGTCATCTTCATCATTGTCATTCCAATCGTCATCTTCTTCATCAAGATCCATATTGCCGTCAATTTCATGATTTGGAACAACATATAAACCATCACCGTTTTTGTTCAATTCAACCTTGACAGTTTCCTTATCTAAAACTTGCTTTCTAAGAACCAACATAGCCAATTTGTTCAAAATTTCGTTTTGAATCAAACGGTTTAATGGTCTGGCACCCAAATCATCAGAGTAACCATTTGCAGATAACCAATCAATAGCATCATTAGAAACCTTTAATGAAATATTTTTATTATTGGCTTCGAATCTTTGCTCAACTTCTTGCAATCTAATGTGAACAATCTTAGCGATTGCCTCCTTAGATAATTTGTTGAAGACGATAGTATCTGAAATACGGTTCAAAAATTCTGGTCTAAAGTGGGACTTAACGATACTGATAATTTGCTCCTTTATTTCCTTCGTTGGATGACTGTGTGGACTAGCGGCCAACAAGTCAGCACCTAAATTAGATGTCATGATAACAATAGCATTAGAACCGTCAACAGTCTTGCCAGCAGATGAAGTAATTCTACCATCATCCAACAACTGTAATAAAACAGTAGTGACCTCAGGAGCTGCTTTCTCAATTTCATCAAATAAGATAACAGAATAAGGTTGACGAGACAAAGCGTTGGTTAAAATACCACCTTCCTCGTAACCAACATAACCAGGAGCACTACCTAATAATTTTGACGCAGACCATTTATCATTCAATTCAGAGCAATCAATTCTAATCATTGCCTTAGGATCATTAAACAAAAATTCTGATAATTTTTTAGCTAACTCAGTCTTACCAGAACCAGATAATCCTAAAAACAAGAAAGAAGCAGGTTGATTAGGATTAGCTAAGCCAGATCTTGATAATCTTATGGCATTGGAAACAGACTTTACAGCAGCATTTTGACCAATAATAGAGGAAGATAAAACTTTTTCCATATGAATCAATTTATCATTTTCACCCTCTGTCAATTTTGAGACAGGTATACCGGTTAATCTAGCAGCAGTTTCTGCAACCTGTTCACTACCAACAATGTTCTTAATTATGTAACTTGCATCAGATTTTTCTTCTTCGGCAACCTTAGCTTCTATTTCACGAATTCTTTCTTGGATATCAGGAATAGCAAAGTATCTCAAATCAGCAACAGTAGCTGTGTCATGTCTTCTTTCAGCATCCTGTGCCTTGATTTCTAAGTTGTCTAACTTCTTCTTTGCATCAGTAAGTTCTTGATGGCCAGCCATTTCTTGACTAAATTTTTCTCTCAATGGTCTCAATTCATCTTCCAAAGAAGCTTTCTTTTGCAATGCTTGTTCCAATCTTTCCTTAGTAGAAGCATCGGTATTCGAGTCTCTCTTCAAAGCATTAATTTCGACATCAAGTAAATTCAATTCACGCTCCTTTGAATCTAATTCTTCAGGCTTAGAATCTCTAACAACAGCAACGGTAGCAGCACTTTCATCGATTAAATCGACAGCACTATCTGGCAATTTTCTGTAGGTTAAATAACGTTTAGCCAATTGAGCAGCCGTGACTAGAGCAGAATCCAAAATTCTAACACCGTGATGGATTTCATATTTTGGAGCCAAGCCTCTCAAAATTGCTGTAGTTTCTCTGACAGTTGGTTCTCTGACATTAATTTTTTGAAATCTTCTTTCGAATGCACCATCTTTTTCAACATATTTTCTGTATTCTGAAACGGTTGTAGCACCAATACAGTGCAAGGAACCTCTAGCCAACATTGGTTTCAATAAGTTAGCAGCATCAGATTTACCGTCACCCATCAACATGTGGATTTCATCAATGAACAAAATTATCAATTGCTTGGATTGTTCAATTTCATTCAAGACACCCTTCATTCTTTCTTCAAATTCACCTTGGAACTTTGCACCTGCTGTCAAAGCTGTGATATCCAAAGCATACAATTTGCAATCTTGTAAGATGTTTGGAACATCACCATCGATAATTCTTTGAGCGACTCCTTCAACGATACTGGTCTTACCGACACCAGGGTCACCAATTAAGCATGGGTTGGATTTTGTTCTTCTTGCTAGCACTCGTATAGTTCTTCTAATTTCTTCTTCTCTTCCAATCACTGGGTCAATCTTACCTTGAAGAGCTTGTTCTGTGACGTCAATTGCGTATTTACTCAAAAACTCGAATTTTTCGGAAGTGTCGGCTTTTCTGGAGTCGATTCTTCTATTACCTCTCAACTCAAATACTTGAGTCTTTAATCTTTCTGGATCAATGTTGGCTTCTTTCATCAAGCTCTTACCGGTGGATTCGTCCAATATGGCGAGCAAAAGATGATCTTGAGCAACGTAGGAGTCCTTTTGTGTCTTCATGTATTTCTTAGCGCCAGTCAACACCTCGTTTACAGAGTATGCGAATTGAGGCTCCTCAGAAAGAGGAGATTGAGAAGGAAGTCTGACCAACTTTCTGTTAACAGTCAGTCTGAGCGGTTCCCAGTCATATCTCGCTCTTTCGACTATTGTCTTTAAATATGGAACGCTGTCGCCAGAACCATCTTCGTCGGGACTGACAAAAGCACCCAAGAAGTGAAGCGGAGTGATTTGCAAGTTCGACTGCTCGGTTGCGATCTGCTTAGCCTTGGTGATAATTTTCAAGGCATTGTCTGTAAATTCTGTGGAGTCCATTGTTTAAAAATGTGTTGGTGGTATAAAATATAGTATTGTAAATATGAAAGCACCAATATTTTATGTGTAATGTGTTTGTTTGTGTTTGTAAGTTGTAATTGTTAAATATAACACTTTAGTTAAAATTACTAATATTAAATTATAAAATTCAAATATACAGAATATATTCAAACTTCAATTCCAAATATTCCGAACAATTCGACTGCTTTTATACCTTAGAGCAAGCAACAGTTTATTCATGGAAGTTTTATTGTACGAAGCAATAAATATTGACTGATTATTTTTCTGGCATGCATACAAAAATACTCATATACATAAATGCATGATATACCCCATACTATTTAGGGTACTATCGCTAATAGTCAATAGTTCCCAGGTTCTAAGAGCCAATAAGAAGCTTGATCTAAAATAGAACGGAAAAAAAAGAATATGCCAGCTTCTCTTATTGGTGGCTGTCGCACAAATAAATTTAAGAACTACCACGTCTTGTAGAATTTCTGTCAGGGAGAGAATTAATTTTTAAGTGCGTGATTTCTGCTTTTTTTGCGTGTCTTAAAGCCTTGAAACCAGAAAGTCCTGGCAGACTCTTAGAAGCCCGTGGAAACAATAGAAGCTGCTTGTGATGGAAGATTTTGCTGGTTAGTTCTGGAATTTTCTGGGCTTGTTGTATTGTTTCTTAGGTGGGCCTGCTGCCGATTGAGCCCAGAATGCTAGCTTGGGGAGTGCCTATCCAAATACGTCCAGATATGCCGTCAGATGTCACGTCATGTCTATTATTGGCTTTTTTTTTCCCTCTGGCCTAACCCTAGGCAGCCCATTTTTAAGGGTGCTGGAAAAAGAGTTTCCAGGCAATATTAGAACAAATGCAAGATTCGATTTGATCACCATATGATGTTTTATTTTGTAATTGTAGTTATTGCTGGACTTTGATTTTGGGTTTCTGCTGTTAGGTTTTTGCTTTGCCGCGTGTTGTCGTCTTTTGTACTTCTTTGTGTTTGGTTCTGTTTTGCATTTTCTTGCGCTGACATCTGTTCTTAATTGCATGTCTCGATTTCGACCAATGCTTGTATACTACTACAACAATTCACAAAAACAACATTATTGCTACTATATAGATTAATAAATTCAAAAATGTATATATCCAGATTCTTTCATGTACACGCAACCGGCATACATGTGATGGTAGAATTAAAAGAAAACGAAACAAGAAAAACAAAAAGAATATATATATATATATATATATATATAAGAACAACCAAGCTAAGCAAGCCGAATAAAGTGAAAAGAAAAGTTAGTAAAGTTAGAAAAAAAAACGCAGATTATCAACAGCAAAGGGCAGTAAACGACAAACACAAATAGGTAAATAACAAAAACAATAATAATAATATGAAAACAAACCTCAATACTAAAAGAACACGAAAAAATTATACGTCACACAAGATCGTTCATCATCCTCCGAGAAACATTGTTGCACGCCAATGAAATTTCACCTGTGTCAAGACAAGTGAAAAAAGCAAAAATCTGTCATTCGATTGCTTATACAGCAATCAAGACAAATATTTTGTAGTATACGTTTTCTCCGTATGAGAAGACGCCGCCATAGATGGTAAGTTGGGGTTTCTGTATTTCATCTGATTTCGTAAAAAGCTTTCATCAGTCTGCTCGTTATTAACACGGATTGGCGGAAGAATATTTCCATGATATGTGTGGGACGAATTTGGTGAAACAATACCTGGTGATCCCAAATCCAGCTTCGAATTCACACTCGTTTCAACAATAGATGGCATTACACCTTTTGCAGCCGGGTAGTTGGCTTCAATACCGTTCCGTGAGCGGTTTTCAGTTGTAGAAACATTATATGCATCATTTGACAGCAATGTAGAAATTATGGATTCCTCTCGTTCTTTCTGTTCGTGTAATGGCTGGCTTTCTGGCCTTTGATAGGCTTCTGGTTGTACCGGCGTTTTTACTTCCTCCCTTTGATTCAGTGCGGGATTTACAAGCAAATTGTGAATCGATGGTGTCTTGTTTACCGTAGAGTCAAAGCATATTCTATCGAGTTTTAAGGAGGATAAGCCAGGTAACTTTCTCTCGTATTCAGCATTCTCTAACTTTATACCGTCATTGACAAGTGATGGAAGATTAGGCTTGTCATCAGAATTCTTAATAATTTCGGTGCTTGGAAGTGCCAAAGAAACTCTAGAAAAGGATCCATTAGATAAAGAGGAGTTGAGAGAAAAATCGGATTTCATAGACATTCTTTTATCATCATCATTTTGCTGTATCTGGCTGTTGGACATAGAACCTGTCATCATATTATTTTGGCCAGCTGAGTTGTAAAGTGCGGAGTTGATACTATTATATGAGCTGCGGTTGGGCTGCTGGTTTTGATGACTGTGATGGTGGTGATGAACACTGTTTGATGAATTCATGACGGATCTCAACCAGGTACTCGATGATGATGAATTTTCTGATAATCTTTTATGACTTGTGTAATTGTTGATCTTGACCAATTTTTTGGAGGTTTCAGATAATTGAGCCTGTTGATATGCACTCAATTTTGGAGCGTTATCTTCCATTGGAAAAACCATCGGAAGTGCAGGCAAGTGTTTGTCGTATCCATGTTGCTTGGTTACACTTCCACTTCTGTATGAGGTAGACGATAACGATGATCTGAAGGATATTTCCGAACTCAAAGAATTGTTTACAGGTTTAAGAGAGTCAAAATTAGATGATAGGTTGCTCAAACTCGGAGAAGATGGTTGTGAAGGTGTGAATTTGCCTTGGAATGGAGAATTGACAGGGCTATTAGATCCCAACGGTTTTGGAGTTGTAATGTTTGAAGGCTGTTGAAACATAGGTTGACTAGAAATACTATCTCGGGTACCAAAAATTTGACTATTGCTGTTATTGGAATGCGATGAAATATTACTGGCGCTTTTTTCCGAATAGATAGACATGCTATCAAACAGAGCAGTGGATATTGGAGCTGATGAAGAGAAATGTTGCATATATCCATTATTGTTAAGTAAATTATTACTATTATTATGATTTTGAGCGAGATTTTCATTTATACCATTTTTGAGTTGGAAGTTAGGTTCGGAAGATGTGTATGCACCGTTTGAATGACGATAATAGTCTGAGCCAGCTAAATTCAAAGGTCTAGGACGCTTTCTCGTCAGCGAAGAGGTGCTGCTTGTTTCAAACGAATCGATATTAGAACCGGGCACTTGAGAATTATATGATGCGAAAGAAGAGATAGATGGTTGTGGAGAAATGATGCTTGATGCGGTCGATCTGAACTGGGGAGTTTTTGTAAAAGAGGAAAATTGAGCAGCTGCGCCAGATAATTGGGTTGTATTAAAAATGGAGGATTGTCTATGAAGACTGTTAGAACTCATCATAGAAGGGGCTTCAGTTATGTATAGGTTTCTCATTGGTCCCAGGGAGTCTATCTTGGCGTAAGTGGAATTGTTGTTGTTGTTGAGAATCGGCCCATTTGACGACGAAGTGGAGGAGTTGCTAGAAAAAGACAATATTGAGGAGCTTGAATCAAGAGGACTTTTGACATTTATGCTGTTTGGGGTCTCCACATTTGTCTGGAATGCATGGACGGTCTGCTTGTGTTGCCTCAAGTTGTCCAATCTTGAGAAGAATTTTTGGCAAAACTCACATTGGAAAGGTCTTTCGCCTGTGTGTTTTCTGACATGTCTTGCCAAATGCTCAGATCTTGTGAAAGTCATGCTGCAGTTGTCATAACCAACGCATTGGAAAATTCTTTTCTTACACTTTCTTCTCATTGTAAAGTCGATCTTGGATTTATTGCACTGATTGTTTGTATTTCTCTGGTATATCGTGGCTCTGTTTGGCTGCGCTGGTGTGTTCACAGTGCTCTAGAATGTGATATATTATGATCAAACACTTGTTTTCAAGACCCTGAAAAAATAAAAACTGTGGAAACACTTGTACGCCAACTCCCGAAAATGTTCCGATATCTGTGAGGGTCCTTTGGGATCTGAACTAAAAATAAAGAGTGAATATATGTGATGATGTTGAAAAAAGCTCACAGAATGTCAGATTAAACTCATTCAGGAATTCTCAGCAACTCTATTCGTTTCTAGATCGTTCTACCTACCAAATTCTGGTTTTTCTTTGGCACAAAAGTCTTGCAAGATATTGATTATTGCAAAGGTAAATTTTTCGTTTTGACTATTAGCTGTATAATTTTTTTTTTTCTCAAGTAGTATTATTTTTTTTTTTGGTTAATATTCTCTTTTTTTTTCTAGTAGTATCGGCATTTATTCTTAACGTCGCATAATAAAAAGCAGCAAGCAAGACTAACGATTACGACACAATAAAAGATTTAACGACACTATAAAAAAAAAATTTCAGAAGAAACATGGATAATAACTGAAAGCTATTTTTTTTTAAATTCATATCAACGGGGTTTGCCTGCAGCCCTTTGCATGTGTGTGCATATATGCTGTTTCAATCTGCAACGCTTCTACTTATGAATCGACACCAAAAACCAAAATAAGAAGACAAATTCTCGGAATTCAGACTATTTTTGCGTTTTGCAAGCTGCAAACAAGAAAAATTGATTATGATACCCTTGATTACTATTTCTGGAACATGCATGCAGACTAAAGGGGTTGCATGCGTGCAGCTTTTCAAAGATGTGTACAGGGTATCTACATCTAAGAAAATAATTGGACTGTATAGCATTTATCTTTTCTTTGAGAAAACTTGGGGAGTACAGCATCGAAGATTCATAGATGACAGGCATGAGCCTCGAAAATGAGCATGGTTGCACGAGTGATAGAGAATAAAAAAGGACACGCAAAATCCTGATGTTGCAACTGAGGAACCATCGACAGGAATTCCGTGGCAGAACACTTCTATTGAAACAAGCAGGGGAAGGTACAGGTACCTTGTACCTTGTTGTTGTACCTTGAAAAAGAAAAGAGAGCCAAAAAGAAATCTCCGCACATTACTACAAAAAGCAACCTTTTTAAGAAGAATTTTAGGCTGAACTGCATTTGGCTCACATAGGTTCACAGATCCTCAGCTTATAGCATAAGAATATTCCACCGCATGATTGCTCCCTGAAATCAAGATAATACTAAAAATATAATTGAAGCTCAGCTCAGAAAAAAAAAAAGAAAGAATATCGCTGCTTGTGGTAATTGGTAAAAAATAACCAAGGTGCAAATAGCCTAAAATGCAGAACATAGATAGAAAGAAAACCTTAAATTGTATAACAAACACACAAAGCTTATGTTGGTCACGTGGCACAGTATTTTGGCAGATATCTACTTTCTTTTGTTCATCTATTAGTGCAAATATATCGATATTGCTCTGATTGAACTTATTTGAACAGAGTCTACAGCAGATAAAGGCACAATTTTCTCAGTTTAGAGGCTTCAATTAAAGCAAAACACAAATAGCCCTTTGAATTTTCAATGGTTAAAAATTAAAGAGAAAAAAAAAAAATTTATCATCAAAACAATAGCCGTTTTGGGTTTCCTGTTGTATGAGTCATTTGATTGTCTTGAGATCATTCAAATCGATTTTTAAGGTCGCAAACTACAATCAGAGATTTGAATCTCATGGCACTTATACTGATTGCAAACATATTGTCACCAAGATCGATTTTCTTTGGTTTATTGATAATACAGGACCTATCAGGATGTATAACACAATCATCTTTATACTTTTGTTTCAATTTAGGTAAGGGACCTAAACCTAAACAACCGCACCCAGAGCATTCCTTGCCCCAACTGTAAACCTCGCCGTTAGCAAATAAAGCTAAAAAGTGATGAATACCAATCGATACATCCAAGCAATTTCTATACTGCAACTCCTCAAAAATTTGGGGTATACTTCCGGGCTTGTACTGATCAGTTGGATTGACGGTATTAAAGTTGAAGCAATCTTCAGTAATTTTATCAATATTTCCAATAAAAACCTCGTCCCAGTCATTGAACACTACAAACTTTTTATCGTTGCCAACTATTTTAATGAATCTATTGGTTGATTTTACGTTCTTAGCGGTCGCACATGGAGTAAACTTTAACTCGCCTTGAGGCAAATGAAAATTGTTAAACGATAAAATTTCGTATGGTTTACTAATATTTTCTATTCCGCCATCAAAATCAATCCTAAATAATTTTCCATGTTCATTGATATATAATAGACACTTTTCACAAAAAACAAAATCTATGACTTTGCCAATCATTTCAAAAGGTATTATTTTGAAAAAAGGCTTAGATTCGTAACTTTTATTTTCTCTATCAATCCATATCAATATTCCAACGTCTTCAATCATGCATGAATATATATCCCAGCCGGTTTGGATTTTTAATATTTTATTAGTGATTAATTGATTATCTTCTGGATTTACAAAAATTAGTTTACATCCATTTGGATTCAAAGGATTATCCCAAATCCAAAGATTATTCTCTGAGTCTAATCCAAGAAAAGTTAAGCTACCACAGCTAACGGATATAATTCTTGGATGCTTATTCTCATCCACTTTTGGTAAATGATACAATTTTCTGGTCCATGATGAGATTTTCAATACCTCTTTTTTCCGTGAGTCAGAATAATTGTTCATTAATTCCTTCATCAAATCCTTCATTGGTTTTCTTGCTCTGATTTCTTTGTGTGAATGATTCCACAATCTGTTATTATAGTAACTCATGTAGTCGTATTGATAGCTGATTAATATAAATAAATTTCCAAGATTCGTGAGAGCCAATAACCCTAATACTCCCCCTACAGAACATTGTTTGATGGAGGTGTTTTCAAATCCAGGAACCAATGTTGGATAATGAACCATATTCGTATTTCGCAAATACTTGTGCCAGTCGCGTTCTGGAATCATCTGCAAAGCTGGATGTGAGGATGCTATAAAAATGTTTTCAGCAACCTCAGCGTCATTTAGCTGCGCATTTTCAAAACCTAATCCACCAGTAGTGTTTTCACCAAAGGTCATCATATTCGAATGATATCTCATCAAATATCTCTGTTTCCAGTTAAAACTTCTGGTGGACGTGAAATCTTTGACAAAAAGAAGGTTTGGGTCTTCTTCCATACAACTAGAAAACCTCTTATAATAAAGAATCCTGTAGAAATATGGTGTCTCTGTCATTCTTTTGAATCTTTTATTTGGTACAAGCTTCAATGTTTCCAAAGAGTCAGAATCTAGTAATGGAAATACATGATGCAATAGAACCTCATCAGATAATTCAATCATTCTCGAGGTATCAAGCTTTCATTAAAATATTTTGATCTCTTGCCAAATGACTTCAAATAACAACTTGTCTGCTTTCATTAAAAGTTGCTTCCTTTCTCGTCTCCAAAAAAAAAAAAGCACTACAAGCTGAATTCATTATAAGCTGGCAATTTTCTCATCAACACACTTAGAACTGCATTGTTTAACCATTTTTTAAGCCTATATATATATTGGAGCGAAGCATAAGGTGAGATCGAGAAATTGACTACAATGGATCACAATATCAATAATACTACATTAAAAGCCATAAGTTTAAAAAGTGCGGGTAACCATCAAGGACTGTAAAATAATAGTAAATGTCAATAATAAGCGAAATTTGAACAGTTAATCAAATAGACGTAACTAGCTTTCAAATGCGTGCGTCTTGAAGGAATCTCTAACTTAACTTTAACAATTGTACCTCAGTTAATATCTATCCAGATTCAAAATCCTTATCATTTTACTGTTATTAGCTGTTATTAGCCCTCTTATTCCATTGCATTTTTGGCGATAGCAATCTTATTTTTGCATGTTTTTAACTAGGTCCGAAATGATAAAATATAGGTTTATTATTTAACTTCAAAGGTTGTTTCCTGTCTTAGTTCTATGTTGTTTTCTAAAATCTGACTTTCTTTTATCTTACATGTGAAAATTTCTACTAAATATATTGAGTAGCTACATTTCTATATATCATTTTCCTTAAAACTCTCATTTGCGTAATCAGATATTAAATCTCCATAAGATTCAAAAGTTCGATCCATTGAAGCTCTTGTATTAGGCCTAGACTTTATCATCGTATTCTTCCGAAAATTGTTAGTAAAAGTGTTGTTCATGAAGTCAGAGTTCAGCGATCTCACTGATATTTTTCTCACTGATGCAAAATCTGTAATATGAGCTGCCATGCTGACTTCCTTTACTTTAGCATTATCTCTTATTTCAATGATATTTTTATTATAGTTATCATTATTCTTTTTGTCATTTTCGAAGCGGGCTTCTTCAGTCTCTGCATTTTCTGCTTCGGGGCTGACCACATTAGTTGTAGCGCTATTTGAAATTTTATCTGTAATCAATGTAAAATCGAATGTTTCGTGCTCCAATTTTTTGTTGCAAATCTCAATCTCTTCTTCTTGTTCTTGTATTTTTTCAGCGGCTCCTTTACTGGATGTCGATGATCCTAATCTCATCTTTTCAGTATTTTTACCAACCTCTTTAGTGATGTTTGATGAAACGCGTTTTTCAATTGATATTCTTGCAGCGGTTAGAGACATGGGATTAACCATGTACTTTTCATCAATTTTCTCTCTAACTCTGAGCTCGATTGGGTTATTGTTTTGTAAATCGTTTTGAATATGTTCGCTTTTTTTAATTGTACCATTACTAAAAGACCCTTTTGCCTCTAATTTGTTGACACCAGAACATATTTCTTCAAGCTCTTCAATTTCAGCAGGATCCTTGATAGGTAATGGTTCAATTTTTAATAATTTTAACCCAGTTTTTTTAATTATAGGAAATAAATTATTGGAAAATTTTCTATATGGCTCTGGCGATTTTACCTTACTATCAGGTCCTGAATTCCAAACATTCTCGTAACTGTAATTACTGGAAGCATATGATTGTCTTTTTTTCAAGGGACTCTCAATATTTGAATTTCTGGTTTTTGAAACATGTAGTTTTAACTGTTCTTCGCTGTAAATATCATTGCTCAAAACTCTTTCTCTTTCTTGGTGATAAACGCCGTTGCTTTCGGGAACATGCAATCCTATGATCTCTTCTGATATTGATTGTACTTCAGCATTGTCATTAATGGAAAAACTATCAAACTGACTGGTAGAATCTGTAGCCATATGTGCTGATGAGTCTGTTTCAGGCGATCTTAAAGTTGTAATGAAGCCATTCTCTTTTTGTTTAACCATATAAGAATTAGATCGATGTTTTAAATAGCTAATTTCTATTTTAATTCTTTCAATATTAAATCTGATTTTATTTGAATAATAATCCAAAGATTTCGTCATCTTTGCTATTACAAATTATTTCTAAATTGATGGTATTACAGATTTTGTTTTGTATGTGGTGAGTTATAACGCGCCAAAATTTCTTAATTTTCAAATTCAAATGCTTATTTTTAAAGTTGTTTTACAGATTATTACTGATAAATTTTGGATATTGGAAAAGGTGGGAAAAACAGTTTAAATATAATAATATCCTTGATAAAACTGGTTTCATACAAACTTCAAATATTGCTTAAATTACTAGCTACATATGAATAAGCATAACATAATTATTATCTTTTTTTATTTTTCAAAAAAAAATATATTAACAAACAGATAAAAAACGCGACTTTTTTTTTTTTAAAAAAAAAATCAAATTTTAGATTTGACACCTTCTTCTAATAATTGAATTGCTTTAACAGCTGCTCCAAAGGACAACTCATAACCCATACCACCAGCACCATAACTGGAAATAACAAATTTTAATCCCTTGTAATCAACCCACCGCTTATCAAGTCTAAACCCATTTTTTCTAGCAGGTCTGAAGCCAACAACGTTTTTGCGTATCTTGAATCTTGGAGTACCATCAGACTCAAATAGCTCAGGGAAAAACCTTTTTGCTCTTTTCAAAAGAGCTGACTGATCCTCCTTAGTAGGGTAAATAAGATCATTTCTATTTAGTTGTTTTGTACCTCCAATAATAAAGATACCATCATTTAACGGTGGTCTAGGAATTATAAACGTCCAATCAGTTTCTCTAGGATCATTCTCATTGACACTTTGATATGTTATAGTCTTGTCAAAGTATGATGTGTCCTTCAATATGTCGGATTGCAACAACATAGTTTGACCTCTGATAAGATAGCAGTTTTCATCAGCTGGTGAATTTTCATCAAACTTAACACCGGTACCAGAACAGTCAAATATACCAGCACAATCGCTGTGCTCATCAAAAACTTGTTTCAAGCTTTCAACTTTCTTATGCACAATTTCAAAATCAGGATTGGTCTGCAACAGCTGTAGTAAATACTGCATAAATTTTGGAGAATTGACACACCATGCCATGTATTCGGCACCAAAAAAATTAAATTTATTATCTTGAATTGCTCTGAAATCACGTAAGTTTGCAGAGTTGTATCCATTCAAGAAATTTGCGTACTCAGGCGAGGGAGCCTCAATAAAATCATAGCCCTTCATGAACTTTAAATATTTGCAATCATCTTTGTATTCTTTCAATAGCTTGTTATATGTGATTCTGTTTAACAGTTGCTCCAATTTTCCGTCTATCTCAGATTTGTAGGGGAAAGGTCTGTAATGAGCACCTGCCCATAATGAGGTGTAATCATATAGATAACCGTCCTGTGCTAACAGCTGCTCATCGTAGTCAGAAGGTAACTTCTCTGAAATCAAGATAATATGATATTTTTTGTCCAGTTTTGCAAGTTCTGTAGCGGTTGCAAGACCAATAATGCCTCCGCCTATAACAATAACCTTTTCTTTGATTCCGCTTTCAAACACCATTTTTTTTTTTTAATATTCTTTTTATTCTTGTGTATCTTCTCACAAAACTATTATATTTCTTAGGGTTGAACCAGTTTGCTTATTTTTAATTGGAGATTCTTTCAAAGTTTTCACTATTAGACCAGATACTAAAAATTTCAATTCAAAGGATTTATTCTTTTAGAATTAGAGTTACTTTGACTATGACTCATGAGTTGCATAATAAAAATCCCTCGGAGTTAATGGATTAACTTCTGAATAAGTGAAAAACTAACTTATTCTATGAAGCGCCAGAGAAATACGTACTAGGGAAAACTATAAGATGTTTAAAAAAAAGAAGCTTACCTACTAAACGTTATTCTAACTAATAATAATTAGTAGCCAGAAGAGTAATAAAAAAAATGCAATTTTATCAGAGCACATAACCACAGCAGATTTTAAAAAACCACATCGCACGCAACCAAATAATTATGTGCACTGGGTCACAAAAGATAAAAAAAATTCACAAAATGTAAAACAAAATCAACAACAAGAACAACAAAATATTAAGAAAGTGGCTGCTAAGATAGATAGAGAGATACCTTCGAATAGAAAGACTATAATATAATGTATTTAAAGGATAAATATCGACATATTACTACGGTATAAATAACAATTTTTTTTTCTAATTTTTTCCAACTGATTGATTGTGTGATTGATTTTGATATTGCATAAATATTTTACAATAAAATACAATACAATGGTATGTCTTTATTTTCTGTGTATGATTTTTTTTGAAATTATACAGGGATAGATCATTCACTATGATATTTCCCATCAGCTTTCTTGCTAGCAATAAGCAGGGCTTGAAGTTGGTTAAATGAGTTTGTCAGGAAGTTTTTTTTTCCAAAAAGAATGTAACTAACATGATTTTTTTTTTGACTTTTATTTTTCTCTTTCTGATTAGCAATATTACGTTCAACAACAGCAACAGGGAGGCTTGCCAGCAAATATCATTGGTCCTGGTAATAATAACAACAATAATCAACAGGAAAATCCGGCTAATGCATCGCTGATGTTGAATGTTTTGAATAATGGATTGAACCACATGTTGGTTCAGGATCAACAGCAGCCACAGGCCCAGCCAGCAAATATCTATTCCGACATGCAAGCGGACAGTTATCAAACATCATATGCTACTATGCAAGCAGCAGGAACAAATAACAGCAGCAGCAACAATAATAATAACAACAATAACAGTGGAAGCATGGCTATTAATATTAATAGCCTAATCCAACAACAACAACAGCAAGAGCAGAAAGAGCAGCAAAAAGATCATCACCTAAACTATGCTCCATTACAAGCTGCAAGTAACAACAATACTGCCAGTAATAATGCTATTATTGGAACTAATTCTTATGATCCAGAATTGATAATTAAAGAGGTGTGGAGCACAAATTTGTACGAAGAGTTTGGCACTATTCGTGCTTTAATCAGTAGATTTAAGTTTATTTCCTTGCTGACTGAAATTCCGGGGATCATTGCAAGGCCAATGGGAAAGTTCTTAAGTGTTAGCGATTATCATTATCAAACAATGAGAGTAAATTCAGACATCGCGGACATGATTCAGTTGTCGATTTCTTTGTGTGATAGTAATGGTAAAAAACCTACAGATTTTAATCCAAAGCTTCCATCCACTTGGCAATTCAACTTCAAGTTTGATTTAAATCAAGAAATGTTCAGCAGTGAGGTAATCAAGAATCTAAGATTGACCGGCATAAACTTCGAAGCGTTTGAAAAAAATGGTATTGAGTACCACGAATTTGCCGAGCTTATGATTGATTCTGGTTTGATATTGAACCCATTAACCGACGTGACATGGATCAGCTTCAATTGTGGATACGATTTCGGCTTTTTGAGCAGTTTATTGATTAATAAGTTGATGCCTCTCGAAGGGGATGATTTTCTTTCATTATGCAACGAGTTTTTCATCAACTTCTACGATATCAAGTATATAGCATTGAGGCAAACAAATCTTTTCCCAAATTTAAACACCTACACTAACGGATACAACGATGGCATGGATAATAATGACAACAACTTTAATAATACTGGTAACTCAAATGCCGTGAATGCTTATGCATTAGGTAACAATGGAAATATTGGTGGTGCTGCTGGAATGAATAACAACAATAGCAATAACACAAATGATCCTCCTTTTAAAAGATTTAATTTGGATAATTTGGCAGATAACCTAGGAATTCCAAAACAACAGGCAAGTCATTTGCAATCAGGTAATCAATCATTATTAACCAGCATCTGTTTCTTTGAATTAAAAAGACTCCTCGCTCTCAGGGGACCCTCGAAAGATATGAATAAATTAACGGGATTCAAAAACTTGATTTGGGGTATCGATAAGGTACCTGAAGTTGTAAATATTCCTGTTTCCAATGGAACTCCCGTTTCTATTCACCCTGGTTTGAGTACACCTTTGCAGCACGCTGTTAATATTAATATGAACCAGAACTCACCAATGTATCTTAATAGATGAATATATCTGAATAATTTTATCAAAAATGCGCAGTATATATTAGTTTTTTTACATCATAATTCTTATAATCAGTGTTAATCTAATGTAGACATAGAAACACTGTCAGGTTTAAAATTACATAAAGTCTGCGAGTGCACAAAGCAAAAAATGCTCACAAGTAGTAAAGAACTTAAGTGAACACAATCAGAAAAAAAAAGAAAAAAAAGAAAGGAAAATCAAACGAAAATTGGAGTATATTTAATATATAATACCTTTGATTTAAAATATCGAAGATGGCAAATAACCATTCAGTATTCTATCAATACGAATCTGTCGAAACATATTATAGATAACATAGATAGCAAATAAATATTTTAAGATTTTGTTCAAAGCAAAATGTCTTGTACAAAAAGAATTATGAAAGAATTGGATGATGTGAAGCTGGATGTTAAATCTGGCGTTACAATTACTCCTGTAAACGAAAATAACATGTTAAAGCTTGTTGGCTCTTTCAATGGTCCACCAGATACACCATATGAAGGAGGTGTTTTCAAAGTTAACATTGAAGTGCCACATGAATACCCATATACGCCGCCAAAGATGAAATTTTCAACCAAAATTTTCCACCCAAACATAAGTTCTCAGACTGGCGCCATCTGTTTAGATATTCTCAAAGACAAGTGGACTCCTGTATATACTTTAAAATCTTGCCTTATTTCATTACAAGCTTTGCTTCAATCCCCAGAACCTGATAATCCACAAGATGCTGTTGTTGCAAAAGTGTATAAGGGTGATAAGGCTGAGTTTGATAAGACTGCTGCTGAGTGGACTAAGAAATATGCTCTGGATACTTTGAATGGAGTTAATGGGAATGCTGGAATTGATGAAGCTGTTATTACATTGTTTGTTAATATGGGTTTCCCGAAAGATAAAGTCATCAAAACGTTATTGCAGCTTGAAGTAAAATCTTTAGAAAAACTCAGGGTTGAGGGTACTGAAGACAAAATTATCCTGGAGCTCTGTAAATAAAAAAAAAAAAAAGCTTGACAGCATTTTGTAATTTACTAGGTGAGTGAACTTTGATTATTCGGTCTGCTACATATTATCTACTGATAAGTAACTTTTCTACAACTTCGCAGCTGATTTTTTTTAAATATTAATTTGTAATATAATTGATTTAATAAGAATATACATAAAAGTTCATTTTCACATCAGTTAAATTAATTATAATAATCAACAAATTTGAACCACTTCAGCCTCTAATGTTGAAAGATCAAGCAACACAACTTGTCCGGTTTCTTTAAATCTAGGAACACAGACCAATGATACATTGATTTCCTTTTTATTTGAATCATCCTCGCTAACATCAACCAATAATTTTTTAAAGTCAAATCTTCTTTGATTACCTGCAAAATACACATGCGGGGTCTCATCCAAAGTGAAAGGGTCGTTCTTTTGGAATGGGTAAGTCCATAAAGTATCAGGACAATTAGGAACAATATTCTGCCAGAGCAAAGTAGCCTCTAATACATTTTGAGGCAATTCATCGAACTCCTTCAATTGTTCTGCTGAGTTTGCATGATAACCACCATTTTCAAGTTTGAAATTTGGGATCAAGTATTTACATAAATCATTAATATTTTGACCACTAGTGCCTAAGATTCGAATATCATCTATCTGGATCCATGATGGATTAGTAATTGAACGAAAATTATACGATTCATTTTCCGAATCAGAAATATTGGAATATGTAGATAAAAACTGTTTGGAATTTTTTAGTAGGTTAGCACTTATTGGCTGTTGAGGGAAAATAGATTCAGCAGGATCAGAATCACCTGGCATTAAATCAACAGGAATAGAAGGAATGATCTCACTTATAAACTGATCTAAAATTTTAATCGCAGTTGTATTGAATTTTGATTTTGATCTAGTTCCGTAATTTTTCTTTCCAGATGTAGAACTTCCATTTATAGCTACCGTTTTCGTCGAATTTCCTGCTATAATCAATCTACTTATTTGATGTGCAAAACTAGAATCCAATTCACCGAGAAGAAATTCTTTTAATATTTGTAGCCTCAAAGGATTAAAATTTTCCGGGTCTATTTCAAAGCCAGAAACTATTGCAACTTTAGCGGATAGATTTTTACTGTTCAAAGGCCTTTCGATTTGTGGAGACATAAGGGGATATACAATATCCAAAACTTTGAATTTTCCGGCTGTGATTTCCACCCCCAAACAGCCTATGACATTTCCTGTTACAAAAATGGTGTCTTTCAAAAAATCTCCCTCTAATTCAACACGGCCACTCTCGTCTTCCAACATCAATGTATCTGAATCTGGATCACTGTAACTTGGTTTATTTGGAGGTGGAGTGCCATAAGCGCCAATCGCGACATCATCCAATATGTTGGGCTTACTGGTCATATCACAATATGTGATCCCAATAACCCAGCAAGGCACATTAGTCTTAATATCAAGAACTTTTTCACAATAATAATATTGTTTAGAGGCAATCAGTTCACTTGCTTTTGTTTTGCCCCATTTCTGTTTTGCATTTTTCTGAACTCTTGGACGCAAATCTTGAAGTCTTTTATAGTACATTCTAAAGAATTGATTATCATATTTTCGGTCCTCAAATGGCAAATAAAACTCATCGTATCTTGGATACTTTAATGGAGCTTTCGAGTTGGTTCTCACGAATCCTGATACTGTTTCTGTAGACATGATTCAATAAAATATGGTTGTTCTTTTGAGTTCTAAACTATTTCGCTGACAATTTTCTGAATGAAACCTAGAAACAAATTCAAGGAGGTTATTGTCATCTAGAATTAAGAAAGAAATTAAAAGAAACAAAATCAGTACTAATTAACTAACCACCTAAAATTCAAACATTTTCACAAAGAAGAATGAAAAATAAAAGAAAAAAACGCGACGCGTCTGAATATATAAAGTCACATGCGAAACATGTGATTTTTACAATTATTTTGTGGGAATTTTTACTTTTATTGCTCTTTCAGTCAATCAAAGAATGCGCCTCCTTATAGTCATAGCAGCTATTGTTAATGACATAGAGATATATTATGGAGGAACCTTCTTCTATATGAATCATAATAAACTATAATTTGTATATTGAGACATTATTTATAAATATATTTAAAAATTACAGATTTTTAAAAATTTATGAAATAGAACCTAAAGAATAATAAACTGATATTGTGCTTTTTGCTCGTCATTGACAATAAAAAAAAGTAATCAGGAAGTCAAGCAGAGAATATTGAATTTTGTGACATCTTTATTTCGACACATCAAATCTTTGAAAACCTTATACAAGGAATTATTCTGTCCACTTATAACTATCTCTTTGTTTAATAAATTAGTCGATGGTTAATTTTTTTTGAAAATCGAGAGCTTTTTGAATAAAATAAGCTAGTGACATCATTACATATATTCTGAAAGAATTCTTAAATTACATACATAGTATTGACACATTCAAAATTACAGGTTCAAGAATGGTAGCTAGTTCAGAACAGATATCACCCTTTGAACATCAAGTCAACAATGTGACTCCTGACTACGAATTGAATGTGCCGGATGAACCACCGCCTTCATACGAGGAAGTGATGGCATCAAATAATGACAATCGTTCGATTCTGCAGAACAGAATACGGCACAGTACAAGACGCGAACAACATCTTGGAAGAGCTGAACAACTTGATCCTATTCTGTTACTGCCATTGTCTGCAACACGTAACGAAACTGGTAGATTGCCACAGCGGTTTGGGTCGCAACCGTTTATTGGCATTCCTGGATCATCTCAGACAGGAGAAATGCTGATACCAATACCAATGCCTGTGAATAGCAACACCCCCTGGAAGTATCCAGCATCTTATCACTGCTACAAATGTCTTAATACTGGAATTAAGTTGAAAAACGGATTGTCGTGCAAGGACTGTTGGCAGTTATTTGGCCCTAGATCACGGCATATCCAGCATATAAAATATCTTCCCGAAGGTGTGGTATACAATTCGGATCTACGAGCTGGAGATCCAGCTTTGGGAGGTGTTCTTTGTGGCGCTTGTAGAGGAGCCGGCAATATTGATTTTTTGTTCTTCAATGCAGAGTGTCCCGTGTGCCATGGTGTAGGTAGAGTTTTGATTGTCTAAAGATCTAGTGTGGATAGAGTTTTGGTGCTACTTTAGTGAAGTATTATCAATAGATTACCTTTGAACTTTGCACATGTTTATACTTTCATGAACAAATTTAGGTATACAATCATTACCCCATTTTGGTGTTTCTCTTTATTTTGGTTGTGATTTTATTCCTCCTTGTTTCTCTACTTATTACATTGAGCTATATTTAGTTATTAATTGGTCTTTCTTTACTTAAATCTTTCGTTCTCTTTGTTTGGATTCAACTTGATACAATTTATTAGCATCAAAAATATTGCGTAACCTCGGTGGCCTTCGCTATCTAGAACCTTCGTAGTCTGACATAATTTTATATTTCTTTAACATTTATTCATTCAAGGTACAGGCATTCTATATCAGTGTCATCAGTGCTGTTGTATCTTGCTTAAATACTTCAGGTGCAATGGAAGAAGAAGTTTAATTCAAATTCCTTCTTGTTATTGGTGGATCTATTCATCAAAATCTCAAAATTAACCATTGAATCTTACTGAAAAAAAAAAAGACCAGCACGCTGTTAAATAAAAAACATAATATAAATTTTTTTCATGGGAAAAAATTTTAAGCGAAAAACATAGAAGAACTCAGTTAAAAATACGGTTAAAAACCAATTATTATTCTTATAGATTTTGTTTACTTGTGAACACACTCAGCATTATTTTACCATTATTAGTATTGATATTAAGGCCTTTACATGTAGAATTTGGTATAGTAGAGTTATAGAAAAAATAAAGTCAAGGAAACAAGGAGAGAGAATGTCAAATTACGAAAAGATAGTTAAAGGAGCTACCAAAATAAAGGTTGCGGTTCCTAAGGCAAAGTATATGGAACCACTTCTTATGTCTACTTCCAGAAAGCATGAATTCAATAATGTGATGAAATTACTTTCGATCCGGTTAAACGATACAGCTTGGTCTGTTGTCTATAAATCATTGATAGTGATTCATGAGTTGATCAAAGAGGGTGAGCCTACAGTAACTTTGGAATATTTGGCTGACCACCAAGATATGTTGAAGCTATCAAAAAATGCTTTTTCCACGCTTTATGCCGGCTTAATAAACAAATACGCCAAATACATTCTTGTTCGGGTCAGAGAATATGATTTAACTGGTATAGATTATGTAAGAGATGAACAATTACATAATAACGCCTTGAGAAAAAGAAGCGATGATGGCGGAAGATTGAAATCGCTATCTGTTGAAAAGGGTTTATTGATAGAGGTGGAAAGTGTCGAAAGGCAGATTCAGGGATTATTGAAATGCAAAATGAAAGAATCGGAAGTAAACAATGAGATCGTATTACAGGTATTTCGCTTACTAGTAAACGATTTGCTCATTTTGTATCAGTGTTTAAATGAAGGTGTAATTAACATTTTAGAGCATTATTTTGAAATGAGTAAAGATGATGCAACTTTAGCCTTGCTGATCTATAAAGCCTTTGTCAAATTAACGGTGGAAGTTGTTGATTATTTACGTACTGCAAAGCATTTGGAATATATGACAAAGCTTCATGTTCCAACAATTAGACATGCTCCTACTGCACTAGCGTCAAGCTTAGAAGAATATTTAAATGATGCTAATTTTGAGGCTAATAGAAAACAGTATTTATCTGAAAAAGTTGGTGGATCTTCACAATCAAACAAATTGGCAATCAATTCAAAACATAAAGATTTACCTCCAATTAACAAAGCCAATGCAAGCTCCCTGAGTAATAAAAATTCCTCGACATCTACAAATCAAGAAAGTGTATCGCAGCCAAAAGCCGATGCAGCAGCAGCAGCTACTTCTCAGCAGCAACCACCCGCTGTTGTCAATGCTCCTCACAATCCGTTTGCAAATTTAGTTCAACAACATACTGTAATTCAACCAGTAATGATTCCACAAGTCACAGCTGCTATTCCGATTCAAATTCCTCAGATGACTGCTGGACAACAGATTTTTGGTATAGTACCTCAGCAAACGCTGCAACAGATTCAGCAGCAACAGATTCAACAGCAACAGCTTATACAACAACAATTGCAGCAACAACAGATACATCAACAACTGCAATTGCAACAACAGCAACAAATACAGCAGCAACAAATGCAGCAACAACAGATGCAACAGCAGCAACAGCTAATGAGATCAGCCAGCATTCAAAATACTGGAACAAACCCATTCTCTTCCATGGGTAACAATACTATGGTACAACAACAACCAGCTCAGGTTATGAATCCAACGGCTACAGGTTTTGGATTTGGTAATACTCCTCTTCAGCAAATTCCAGAGCTGCAACCTATTAGTACGACAGTCACTGGAAATCCGTTCTCTTATACTAACTACACAACAGGAATCTCCTCCATTAGTGGTAGCCATAACCCGTTTAATGCAAATGGTGGTTTGTCAAGAACAGTATCCATGCTGGCTGTTCCTAATTCACATGCTACTGGATCTTTGAATCCTTTTAGTAATACCAATATGGTTATGAGTCCGGTTTCAGTTAATAGTGATATTAGTAGTTTTTCTACAAGTGCAGTCAATTCAACATCACATAATCCAACTGGTTCTATGAATCCATTTGCATCACCACAATTACATGTGGAAATACAACAACCGCAGTCATTGAAGATGCAACCTACTTTTGGGGGATTAGAAAATTTACCTACGGTACCTGTATTTCCAGAGACACAGAAACAACACCAACATGATGTGATGTTGAACAATGCACATGCCCAATTGCAACTGGCAACAAATCAAATTGCTTTCCAACAACAATTTACAGGAGGTGTGCAAATGCAGCCGCATCAACAGTTAGCAGGACAGTATAATCCAAATTCTGCAAGTTTGATTTAGAGTTTTTCATAACATGAAAGCTAGTCGGTATATAGTATTTCAAAAGGCACTCATATATGTCTAACTAAACATTGTATCTAAAGTAGAATCTGTGAAGGTCTGATTTATAGAAATCCAAAATGGTAAAACAGAAAAAAAACATATTTACATATCTATATAAAATTTGAAAGAGTCTTTGAATTAACTACTTAAATTTTAAGTTCCTATATATTAATGGTTAATAATTTTATATAACTTCGATAGTAGAATTAAAATGTGGCGATTTCTTACAGATATCAAATGTGCATAAAAAATGTGAATTCAACTAATATACTACTCAAATTTCCCAAAGAATAAAACATTCATGCACAAAAAACTAAATGAAATGAAATTTTTAGAAAACATCTATCCTGATATAAATTGTTCAACTTATTCATATCTACAATTAAAACATGATATAGGACCATAATCGCCATTGAAACAACATAATCCACACAAGATTTTTTTACATCTTGAACACAGATGTTCATCAATATCAAAATTTCCGCGGATACTTCTTATGCTTTGCCTTAGTGAATGGCTGATTAATTCGTTACAAACCTGACACCTTAATTGCTCCATCTGTTGCCTCCTTATCAAAATATCCGTATGTGATGCAACCTTCAGAATATTATGAGGATTTCCTAGATTCATTAAATCACTGCTTGTACTAGAAAAATTATCACTTTCATGAGTATCATCACTCATTTTTGTGTCTGTTGAAAAAGAGAGAGGTACCGATAAAGACCGTCTTCTTGGTGAGGAAATTGGCCAAAACGGTTTTTGATGGTAGTTTAGGTTATTTTTTCTTATTTCTGCTTCCTGCTCAGCATCAAAGTCTGACTCTTCATCATCATAATCATCTTCATATACTAAATCATTGATTTCCCCACTACATCTTTGGAAATATTCACGTTGTCCCTGAATCAAAATTGCCGCAGTCTTTTCTGAAAAAAAATGTTAGTATTGATCTAAACTAAACGAGAACTCATCACGTCAACAAGCAAATATTTACAAAATTGGAACATACCATGATACGGAGACAGGATGACTTTCATTCTTCTTCTTTTAATTTTTTTAGGTTCCATAGAGATGTCTTCATTACTTGCATATGGAGCTATTTGGTTTGCATGAAGTCCAGCTGTATTACTTTTAATATCATCGCAATTCATAAAAGCTGTATTTTGCTGTTCAAATGACCGTTTATTGTTATTATTATTTGTGAAATTGAACATAGATCCTAAATCATGCTGCTGAATAAAAAAGTCATTCGATGAATATCTCGCAAGATTTTCATTATTATTATTGGTTTTGCTATTATTAGTATTATCATTGAAGGGATTCCAAGAGATATTAGACATATTATTTCAATCAAAAGTACCCAAGTTTAATTTCTTTCTGGTTATGACAATTGATTTAATTCAGTTTTGAATCAATAGAGTATTGTTGAGGTAGACTATAAAAAGATTTGTTAAACTAGTATTTTTTTTATTTTTTTCCAATTTTTGACTTCGTTTTGACAATTGCTTTTTTTTTTTTTTTTTTCATCTATTCTCTTGAACGCGTTTTTTTGTTGAAAAAAAAAGTCATAGATTTACAATGACTAATTTTCACGCGTCAGTTAATAAACCCATTTTTACCTTTCATTACACATATAATTACAAAATTAAATATATACTTCTTTTTATATACTTTGTACTTAATATACATAAAACAATTTAAGGAAAACGGAAGCTAAAAATTACTTGGATATTTAAAGTCAGTTAATTCCAGAAAATTTTCTTTGATACTTCTCATGGTGACGAATCTGGATAGAATATTGCCTGAACCAGATTTATCATTGGTACCACTTGCTCTTGAACCACCAAACCATTGTTGACCAACAACAGCACCTGTACATTTGTCATTAATATAAAAGTTACCTGCACTGTATCTTAATCTTTCTTGAGCAAGACTAATGACCGAACGATCCTTTGCAAAAATACCACCTGTTAATCCATATTCGTTAGTAGAGTCAACTGTAGTCAAAATATCATTAAAATTATTACTGTCATACTTGTAGACAGTAATAATAGGTCCAAAAAATTCTTTTTTGAAAAACTTATGATGTGGATTAGTTGTTTCGATGATAGTTGGTTCAACGAAATACCCTGTTGATTTATCATATTTACCACCATGAATGACCTTTAATTCTGGATCAGATTTAGCTTCCTCAATGACCTTAGCCAATTTTTCAAAGCTTGCCTCATTGATCACAGGGCCCATGAAGTCTTTGAATCCTTCGTGAGTAGCTGTGTTTCCTTGTGCAATAGTAGAAACATTTTCTGTAAAAATTCCCATAAATTCGTCATATATCTTATCTGATACATACAATCTGGAAGTGGCTGAGCATTTTTGGCCTTGAAATTCAAAAGCGCCTCTTATTGTCGAATTAACAGCATGGATCAAATTTGCAGATTCGTGAATAATGTGGAAATTCTTACCACCAGTCTCGCCTACCACACGTGGATAATCCTTGAATCTTCCTTCAGCAATACCAGCACCAATTTGTCCGTATAATTGTCTGAAAACTGCAGTAGAACCTGTGAAATGCAAAGCTGAAAAATCTTTGTGATTGAGTACAACATTTGTGACTTCCACAGGATCGCCAGGAATAAAATTGATTACACCTTGAGGTAAGCCTGCTTCTTCCAAAATATTTAACAATAAGTAGTTAGACAAAAGAGCCATGTTACTTGGCTTCCAGAGGACAGTATTGCCCATCAAAGCAGGTGCGCATACCAAGTTAGATGCGATAGCAGTGAAGTTGAATGGGGTAACAGCGTATACAAATCCTTCTAAAGGTCTATATTCGACACGGTTCCATAGGCTTTTACTTGTTTTGATTGGTTGCTGGTTATACAAATCTTGGGCATACTTGATATTGAATCTCATAAAGTCATTGAGTTCACCAATAGTATCAATCTCTGCTTGATATACGTTTTTACCTTGGCCAAGCATAGTGGCGGCCAACAAATCGTAACGATATTTATTCTCAATCAAGTCGGCAGCCTTGAGGAAAATTGCTGCTCTATCATCCCAAGAGTAGTTATCAACCCAGTTCTTCTTAGCGGCCAATGCTGCATCAATGGCTTGCTGAACGCCAGCAGCAGTGACGGTGTTGACGGATGCCAATTCCTGAGTGTGTTTCGCAGGGTTCACTTGTGTGATCAAAGAGTCACCGACAGACTCATGATTAGAATAGAGCCTTTCACCGTTGATGACAAGAGGGATTTTTAAGGACTCGTTGTTACCAGTGAACTTGTTGATGGAATTTCTCAATAAATCCCATTCAATAGAGTCTTTAGAAAAGGACTTATTTTGTTGATTTTCTGTGGCATAACCAGGAACTTTAGAAAAAGCCAATTGAGCCACGCCTCTTGCATGATTCACGAGAGCAGGTCCCTTGCGGGCTGCGACAACAGATTGCCTCAAAGAAAACATGTTTATAGGTTGAAATAGTGAATCAAGTTGACTTGTTATTGGAATCTGAGAATTTTATTATTTGCAACGAAAAAGCACAAATCGTATGCGAATCAGTCGAACCGAAGCTATCTGGAGCAAATCAATAATGTAAAATTCAAATAGGATTCAATGAATCTATATTATTTATAGTCAAATAAAAGAATTAACAACTTCACACTATAATAAATGGTTTTAAAACAAATGAACTAGCTTTTGAATTACAAATAATATGGAAATTGACTTCTATTTATATCTCAATTAGTGGGGTGGTTCTATCGGAAGGCTCCTCGCTTATTATTGCTTCTAAAATATTTAAGGGTAGGAGCCTGAATCCCGCCGAAGTCTGTCTGTGCTCTTACTTTTATAAAGGTGGGAGAATATATATGTCCATATAGCAAAAATATATGGGGATTGCCCAAACAATTTTTTGTTATTATTGCGACCCTGTTATTGCTCAACTATGATTTCCGCATAGCCGGAACGTAAATTGCTCAACACGATTTATTTTAAGTAAGAGAACTACATTTCCTCGAAGTATGCCGCTTAGGTGGTTATAAGCGCGGGAACTTTAGAGGATAATTCAGAGAAGCATTTGGGTTTCTGTTGATTTTCTTTAATCTTAGTATTTTTCCAAACCAGATTCGAAAGAAAATTTTGAAACCGGTCATATGCGCATCTTTACACAACAGCCTTACAGTTTTTTTAGCTGCTTTTTTTCAGTAGCTTGTTTTTACTATGCCAAAAAGGGAACAAAAATTCTCCAAAACAAGAAAACTGTGCAAAAAGAAACGCACAATAGTTATCTTATATTTATCTGTATAGGTGAATAGAGACAATAACAATAAAAAAAAATTTTTGGGGGTCAGCCAGGTGTTGCAGGATCTTCAATTTCTTTCTATCCATGATTTACTTTAACCTCTAAAGAATATTTTTTTCTAAAATAAATAGCTTACACGTTAACATAAAGAAAAAGTTCAAATACCTATTTGATAACTATCTGTTCTTTGAGTAGCTCTTCACCCTGACTGCATTGCATATTATGAAATTTGAATTTGTCCTTGGCTACTTAGCCGTCTTGGCTTCTACTGCTGTCGCCGACTCACCACCAGCTTGTATGTTGGCCTGTGTTGCCAAAGAAACAAAAAACAGCGACCAGTATACCTTGAACCAAAAACCAGAGATTTGCTCCAACTTGGGCTCTAAGATTGTGGACTGTTTGAACTCTGCGTGCTCAGATTCTGATTCCGCCATCACATACTTCAAAAACACATGTGGTGACGACTTCAGCAGCGACGATTCTTCTTCTTCGTCTTCTTCTTCCAGCTCCTCTTCTTCTTCTTCTTCCAGCTCTTCTTCCGCGTCGAGCTCTTCTTCTGCTTCTTCAACTCTGTCTTCCAGCACCTCCAGCTCTGTTGATTCTGATAGTTCCTCTACTTCTACAAGTTCTTCCAGTATAACTGCCTCCTCTTCCTCCGAATCTTCCTCCTCATCTTCTTCTAGCTCCTCCTCATCTTCAAGTGCATACAGCTCTGACTCTTTTTCCTCCAGATCTTCATCCTCTCACAGTGACGCGTCTACTATTAAGACATCTACGGCTACCAAGTCAACAGAATCCGCATCGGCCCAACAAGCTGCCACTCTAGCAAATGTACAGACAAGCTCTGTTCAATCTGCAGGTTCCACTTCTTCTAGTACGACTGAAGCTAATGGTGCTGTCATGAAAAATATCAATAGCCTTGGTAGCGTAGCATTACTTGCTGCTGTATTCCTTTACTAAATTTTCTATCCGCTTGTCTAACTAACCAATGTTTTTGATAATTCTTGTTGTTTCCTAAAAATAATTTGTTTTTTTTTTCATATTTATTTATTTACTTCAGCTATTTATTAACTCAACTATAATTAATACCATATTTTCGCTTTTCTTGAATTTAAAATTGAGCTTTGATCATGTAAAAAATAAGTAAAAATCCTGTCTAATGGCATTGTAATGCATTGGCCAGAATAATATATGACTTTTATCTGGCAATCACTGATGGATTATTTTTAACTGAGCTCAAAATCAACTACGCTGAATAACAATTATGATAATAAAAAGATATCGAGAAGTTCACTATTACATGATGCTTACTTGCTTGCTAGTAAATTAAAAGAAATCATGAGTAGATGTTTTAATGAAAACAGCTAAAATGAAATAGAAAGTAAGTCACTTGAAGGATCAGAAGTGGTTTAATTTACTCTCAAGGTTTAAAGCGAAATATAACATAACATGTTAAATGTATTTAAAACTCTCAGTGTGTTAATAATTGAGTGAGATCCTTGGTTTAAAAAAAACCAAGATAAATAATAAATAAAATAAAATATAGATTCACGTCTGTTTAAATAATTATTCGGATATCATGGATTGAAACAATAAATTGTAATTCCATGATTAAGTTAGTCTCATGTTATTATATAAATAGTATCTAGAATGTTCATTTCTCTGGTAATATGATTATTTCGTTATTAATCTAGAATATTTAATATTGATTTAGATGACGTATTCGTAATTTTGAGACGGAAGTCACGTGCAATATTTATTCATAACGACATCATGTGAATAGCACGTGAATTCCTAAGCACTAAACGCATTTTGATCTAGTTGTTATTTATATTCTTTTCAGCATCTTCAGCCCTTATGGCCAAGTTGGTAAGGCGCTACACTAGTAATGTAGCGATCCTCAGTTCAAATCTGAGTGAGGGCATTTTTTTTTGAATCCTTTGAAGATTCCTTTTCTTTTTACTTTTTGTGGATTTCGAAATTTGATTTGATAATCAATTTCCGTTTATCAAATACTACTAATGATCTTGAGCTCAACTTATAAAGTTTTTTTTTTCACATTTTATACAAGAATTCTATCAATAACAAGAAAAAAATGTTTGAAGTTACGTATAATGCTGACTCTACAAAGTCATTTATGTTAGCTATGGAAAAAATGACAACCACCTTACAATCTATAAACTTGAACCATGAGGATTTGAAAATTCCCGAAATTGATAAAGAAAATAGCAAATATTTGAAAGATAAATTAAAAGTACTCAAGAATGAGTTTCAAAATATGAAGAAGCTTGAGATTGATATCGATGAATCTGAATTTGATGATGATTCTCTTTTCGAGGATTCATCATATTCTGAGAACGAGGACATTTTTGAAGACATTGCTACAAAAATCAATAAGATTGAGGAAAAAAATCTTTTTGATAATGGTTCCGGACTAGTAAATACTATAATGGATCTTTTGGAACTGAAACTGTCTGATGAAGAAATCCAATCTATTTTGTTTGATCTCTTGGGGTTTGAAGATTTTGATTTAATTTCTGAGTTAATTCAAAAAAGAGATCAAATAGTTAATGGAAAAAAGATCAATAAGGGTAATAGAAACAAATCAGTGAGGTCATATTTTTTGTCAGAAGAAGAGAAGGCTGAAATGTACAAAAGAAATTTGGAACTAGCGAAGAATGCTGATATTCTTCCTAAGGAGTTCTCAGCATCTCAACGAAAATATCCACATGTTTTCCTGTCAAATTCTAATTCGGGTAGTAATATGCTAGCATTTGGAAAAAAATTGGTTTTGCCTCCTGGTTCTACAAGAGAAAATTATGGCAACTATGAAGAAGTAATTATTCCAAGTAAACGCTCAGACAAAAATGATATAGTTACAACTGGACTTAAACGTATAAAAGATTTGGACTATTTATGTATGGGAACCTTTACTGGCTATAAAACACTAAACAAAGTCCAAAGCTTGGTGTTCCCTGTTGCCTATGAGAGTAATGAAAATATGTTGATCTGTGCTCCTACAGGTGCTGGTAAAACGGATATTGCAATGTTAACTATTCTTCATACTATAGCACAATTTACAAACCAAGAATTTAGTGAGACTGGTGATTTGCAAATAGATATCGATTACAATGATTTTAAAATTGTATATATTGCTCCATTAAAAGCCTTAGCTGCTGAAATTGTTGAGAAATTTACAAATAAATTAAAATGGTTAAACATCCAAGTTCGCGAGTTAACTGGTGACATGCAGTTAACAAAAACAGAAATTTTGAATACTCAGATAATAGTCACCACCCCTGAGAAATGGGATGTGGTTACTAGAAAGGCAAGCGGAGATGATGATTTAATTTCAAAAGTAAAATTACTTATTATTGATGAAGTTCATTTGCTACATGAAGAAAGAGGATCAGTTATTGAAACATTGGTAGCTAGAACCCTCCGACAAGTTGAAAGTACTCAATCTATGATTCGTATTGTTGGTCTTTCTGCAACTTTACCAAATTATGTAGATGTATCAGATTTTTTAGGTGTGAATCGCGAAGTTGGTATGTTTTATTTTGATCAAAGTTTCAGACCAATTCCATTACGACAAGAAATAGTGGCCGTTAGGCAAAAGGCTGGGACTAAAGAAAGTAGGGCAGCTTTGGATGAATTTTCGTACAGAAAGTTAGCTGATAGCTTGAAGGATGGCAATCAGGTGATGGTTTTTGTACATTCTAGAAAAGAAACAGCAAATACAGCAAGAACCTTCATATCGTTTTCAAGGGCAGAAGGAGAGGCGAATTTGTTTGATTGTAGTTCTTCCGAAAAATTTGAATACTTTTCTAAAGAAGTCTCTCTAAAAAGTAGAAATAAAGATCTAAAAGAACTATTTAGTGGAGGTTTTGGAATTCATAATGCAGGTATGCTAAGATCAGATAGAAACTTAGTAGAAAAAATGTTTGCCTCCGGTGCCATTAAGGTTTTGGTTTGTACAGCTACTCTTGCATGGGGTGTTAACTTACCTGCTTCAACGGTAATTATAAAAGGGACGCAAGTATATAATTCCAAGCAAGGTGGCCTAGTGGACTTGGGAATTTCTGATATTATTCAAATTTTTGGTAGAGCTGGTAGACCTCAATATGAAAGATTTGGTACAGGTATTTTGTGTACTACGACGGATAGAATGGACCATTATTTGAGTTTGCTTACACAGCAGCATCCAATTGAATCTCGATTTGCTGCCAAATTAGTAGATAATTTGAATGCAGAAATTTCGTTGGGAACTGTAATGAACGTGGACGACGGTGTCAGATGGTTAGGTTACACCTATTTATTTGTGAGAATGAGACAAAATCCATTTTCCTATGGATTAGATTGGAAAGATTTACAATCAGATCCTCAACTAGTTGGTAAAAGAAGAGAAATGATTGTAGTTGCTGCAAGAAGACTCCATAGTTTGCAAATGATTGTATTTGATGAGAAGTCTTCATCATTTATTTCTAAAGATTTAGGAAGAATTGCATCTGATTTCTATCTTTTGAGTGAAACTATTGAGATTTTCAATAAAACTCTAAATTATAAGGCCACAGAGGCAGATGTTATCGCTTTGATAAGTTTCAGTAGTGAATTTGATAATATAACATCAAGGCAAGAAGAAGAAACAGAATTGAAGAGGTTGTTAGATGAGGAATCTAAATGCCAAGTGGCTGGTGATGTTGGGTCATCTCAAACCAAGACCAATATTTTATTTCAGTCATATATATCAAGAAGCTCTGTAAAGAATTCGGCTTTGATTTCAGATATGAATTATGTGGCTCAAAACTCTGCAAGAATTTGTCGTGCTTTATTTTTAATTGGTATCAATAGAAGATGGGGTTCATTCAGTAGGCTAATGTTGAATATATGTCAAAGTATAGATAAACAAATGTGGTACTTTGATCATCCATTAGCTCAATTTGATCTCAATGAACATCTTCTTCGAATTATTAAGAATAAAAACCCGCCAATTGATACTTTAAAGGAAATGGAAACGAACGAATTAGGCGATTTTGTTCATAATATGTCACAAGGAAAGAAATTAGCAAAAATTATAGATAAATTTCCAAATTTATACATAAACTCGGAGATTTTTCCAATAACTACGAATGTTGTGAGAGTCAAAGTAACTGTTGAGTCAGATTTTGTTTGGGATAAGCAATATCACGGTAATATTCAAATGTTTTGGATATTTGTTGAATCAGATAAAAGTACTATGTTATTGCATTTTGATAGACTATTATTAAACCCAAAGAATTATCGAATTGAGCAGGTACTTGATTTTATGATTCCAATTTCTGATCCCTTACCATCCCAAATAATTGTTAGTGCCATGTCTGATACTTGGATTGGCTCCGAGACAAGCCACAGTGTTTCTTTTCGTCATTTGATTCGTCCTTCCAATGAAACGACAACTTCAAAGTTATTAAAATTGCAACCTTTACCAGTTACTGCTTTGCATAATTCTGAAATTGAAGCCATTTATACCAAAAAGTTTAGTTTTTTCAATGCTATGCAGACAATGGTCTTCCATTCTTTATACTATACAGATTCTAGTGCGTTCATAGGATCTCCAACAGGTTCAGGTAAGACAATAGCTGCAGAAATAGCGGTCTGGCATGCTTTAACCAAATTCAAAAACTCAAAAGTTGTTTATATTGCACCAATGAAAGCGCTAGTACGAGAGAGAGTTGACGATTGGAGAGAAAAAATTTGCAAAAATACTAATTATAAATTGGTGGAGTTGACAGGTGATTCTACACCAGAAGCTAGTGATGTGAGAAATGCATCTATTATTGTGACTACACCCGAAAAATTTGATGGTATTTCTAGAAATTGGCAATCCAGAAAATTTGTCCAACAAGTATCATTAGTGATTATGGATGAAATTCACCTATTAGCCAGCGACAGAGGTCCAATATTGGAGATGATTGTGAGCAGAATGAATTTTATTGCTTCTGTTACAAAACAACCGATTAGATTATTAGGAATGTCAACGGCAGTTTCCAATTCTTTAGATATGGCTAGCTGGTTAGGAGTAAAAAATGCGCTTTTCAATTTCCCTCCGGCTGTCAGACCTGTTCCTTTGCAAATGTATATTGATGGGTTTCCTGACAATTTACCATTTTGCCCTTTGATGAAAAAAATGAATAAGCCAGCGTTTGTTGCAATTAAACAGCATTCACCGGAAAAACCCGTTTTAATTTTTGTGGCATCTAGACGTCAAACCAGATTAACTGCTCTTGATTTAATTCATTTATGTGGTATGGAGGACAATCCTAGAAGGTTTTTGAAAATGGATGAGGAAGAATTAGAGTCAATTATTAAAAATGTCAAAGATGAAACGCTCAGACTATCGTTACAGTTTGGTATTGGTTTGCATCACGCTGGTTTAATAGACGGTGATCGTAAAATTTCTCACAAGTTATTTGAAAAAAACAAAATTCAAATTCTTGTAGCTACGTCCACATTGGCATGGGGTGTTAACTTACCAGCACATTTGGTAATTATCAAAGGCACGCAGTTTTTTGATGCTAAGATTGAAGGATATAGAGATATGGATTTGACAGATGTTCTCCAAATGATGGGCAGAGCGGGTAGACCTGCTTTTGATACAAGTGGTATCGCTATTGTGTATACCAAAGAAAGTAAGAAGAATTTTTATAAGCATTTTATAAATGTTGGATTTCCTGTTGAATCATCATTACATAAGGTTTTAGATGACCATATGGGTGCTGAAATTTCTTCAGGAACAATCAAAAAACAACAAGATGCTCTAGATTTTCTTTCCTGGACATTTCTTTTCAGAAGAATTTATAGTAATCCGACATACTATGGCATTGAAGACATTTCGGAAACAGGGATCAGTTTATATTTGACAAACTTAGTTGATAATGCTATAAGGAATCTCAATGAATCAAGATGCGTTAAAATTCGCGATAATGGAAATAACGGTGTTATTTTATCACCTACACCGTTCTTGAAAATTTCTTCCTATTATTATATTTCTCACAATACTATTAGAACGGCTTTGAATAATATGACCAACCATACAAATTTCAAAGATTGCTTAAAGATTTTATCTTTGGCATTTGAGTATAATGAATTACCCACTAGACACGGTGAAGAACTTATAAATTCTGAATTGTCTAATAATATGAGATATCATATACCAGACTCTTTCAATTCAGAATTTGAAATTTGGGATCCCCATGTGAAAGCATTCTTGTTGATTCAAGCATATATGAGCAGAACGGCATTACCTATAGCTGATTATGTTCAAGATACAGTCACGGTCATGGATCAGGCATTAAGACTTTTGCAAGCTCTTATAGATGTTGCCGCAGAATTAAGATATTTGAAAACTGTGCTTAACCTTATAAGCCTTATGCATGGTGTCAAACAAGGTCATTGGTTTGATGACGACCCAGTATACAACTTACCAGGTTTCAAAATCAAAAAGATCTCAATAAATGCAACCAAGGAAATTGATGAGTCAAAGACCCATAACCAAATTTCAGGAACACAAAATTATTCAAATTCTCGATTGACTTTGAATACTATTGGTGCAATGAGTTTGCAACAGTTGAAAAGTTTAAAAGAATTAAAAGATAATACCGATATAGATGCTTTTATTAATGTTGCTTCAACATTACCTACAGGAAACATTATTTTAAATTGCAAAACTGCCAATAAAATAGAAATTGTTTTGAATCATCACAATAAGCCGATCAACAAAAGTTTCAAAGTTTACTGCTCAAAATATCCAAAACTTCAAAAAGAAGGCTGGTTCTACATGATTTGTAATTTAGACAAAAACGAATTATATGTTTTAAGAAGAGCCACGCCTAGATTTGTGGATGCAAATGATAAGAAAGGAATAGTTATTGCTACCATAGATATACCTGAGAGTATTATTGGTAATGGTGAATTAGATGTTGTATGCGCCAATGATGCCCTTCCTATCAAATATACCAAGAAGCATAAATTCTGATACTGATATTTCAAAATGTTTATTAACAAAAACTATTTTGTCATAAATATAAAAATAAACTCAACATAGTCGATTAAAGAATATTTAGTATACAAGAATTCACTCGAAGAAATCGTCTTCAGCATCTGCTCCCTCAGTTTCATTATTGATTTCCTTTCTTGTACTAGCAATAACTTGGTGTTCGATTCTATCTGGTTCAGCAATTACCACTGAGTTCTGAGCTTCTTCTATTAATTTATTAACATTGACATTATTAGACAAAATGTCCTTCAAAGAAATTAGAATTTTTCCGGAGGCAATTTTTTCTTTAATAAGTTTTTTGATACTCTGTCTTTTCTCTTCTGTTTTCTGAGCTTGTTTTTTAGACTTTTCATCGTCCGCATCAGAAGTATTTGGGTATAAAGAAATGTATTTTTGATCCCTAGGGAAGTTTACGACATATAATAAATCTATTTCAGCATGATATAATTTTTTCTTTAATTTTTTCAACTCTTTTTTGGCTGCCAGCGTTTCTTCATTATTATTTAGCGAATCATATTCTTTTTTGATCTGATTATACTTTCTTAATGCCTTCTTTTTTTCAAAGAATCTAACCATATGATACTTTTTAGAATATTTTTGTGATGTCTGCTTAACTTGAGTAGTTTTCAATTGAATATTTATCGCTTGAAGTGCTTTTTGTTTCTCTAGTTTCAAATCTGCAGGTAAATTTACTTTCTTCAACAATCTTTCAATATCTCTTTTCCTCTTTTTTAATTTAGCGGACGATATATCTGAAGGCACATTGGTTGTGCTTGTTGACTGTTTCTTAGAAACAGTATTCCTTTGGTTGCCCTCTTCCATAATTGTCAACAATATATTAATATATGGCTACCTAAAATTAACTATCAAGTTGCTGCTGATTGAGAATTAACGAATCTTACACACTTATAAAATTGATATATGAGTTTCAGTTAGAAGACTAGACATTTTGTAACGACTATTTTTTTTCATTTTTTTTTTTCATTTTCTTGTATGCACACCAAAAATTATTTAAAAAATAGATGAGGTATTATTCGCACGCATGAAGTTCTATTATTAGATGATTTGGTTCTTCTTTCTTCGTATTGAATTTATGATTCTGTGTTGCCATAGACATTTGTCTAATTGTTGTTGAACAAAACATCCCAATATTTGTGTGAAGATACGTGCTGAGAATAATCTAAATATGAAATGTAAAATCTATACAGAAACGGTATACTCAAATAGAAAAAAAATGCTATTTTCCTGAAAAGAAAACATCCATATATTTATTTGTAGAACTGAATATTTCACATTTAGGATGCTTTGTGATTTCAAACGCTTTTCTATTTGTTTTCTGGTACAAAAAATATTGTTTCAATTTACGTTTTGCTATTTTTTTACGAATTTGTAAGCAAGGAGTTAAAAAATAAAGAGTAAAATTTTCTTCAGAAGTGCAAATAGATACTCAATTTATTACAAGAGTGTAATTACTGTCTATAGAGACTACTCTAATTTTGACAAGAATAAGATCTATTGTGAGAAAACAAAATACTCTTTTACTAACAACATAGTCGCTTATTTTCAAAATTTTCAAAGTATAATTTTTGTTGCAATATACTTTGTGAATTGCATATATTTGAAAATTCATCTATTCTTATGAATAAAGTTTTTGTTTGAATTAACCTTTTTTTTCTTGAAATGGAAGTACATGTTGAAAGAAAAATAATCCGTGCGTTTATAAGAATAAAGAAAACAAAAATCTGGGGTTATCCAATCCACTCAGTTGCTCTTGCATCTATAAAAATAAACAACATATATGTAAAACTGTCAGCAATCATGAGGAGTTGGGTTCTGAAAGCAATCTACATTTAGGAAAATATTACACTCTTTTTAAGAAATCATATTTAAGTGCTCACTTAATCCACTATTTACTCTTTTTTCTTTGATTTTGAGAATCATGTTTTATTATTTAGTTTATTATTTTAATCACACAATTAATTGTAGAAATTTCAATCGATCATTCGCCATCTAATTGATCTTTCTTACACAAAAAATTTATATTCAAGTATCTGATTCTAATCGGTACTATTCTTTACTATAGTCAGACAAAGGTTTTCAAAAAAAGATTATTTACCCATGACAAATTTAGAAGCCAACAAAGTTTTGAGCGGTTTGGTGTTGATTTTGTCTGGATTTGGTATCCTCAAGTATGTGGTGTTTGGACACCGGATCTTGGATGATGATCCTTTTGATATAGGTATAACACCATTTACTGGAAATACGTTGATGATTGTCATTTTCTGGATAATTATGTACTTATTACAAATTGCATTTTGGTTTAGACATATTGCAATGGATAACAGCACCAACTATTTTTCCAGAGACTGCCAAATAGGAAATCATTTCATGGCTTTTAATTTCTTTAACTTCTTATGGGCTTTCAGTTTTAGCAGACACTGGTTTGTTCTCTCGGAGTTATTTGTTATCATTAATCTTGTTCAGCTTACGTTTTCGCTCTTTATGAATAAAGCAAGCAAATATGGAGGAAGAATTATGGACTTGTTTACCATTCACGGTGCTACGGGTGCATTACCATATATGTGGACAATTTATCTATTATTTTGGAACGGAGCCGCTATGTTTGGTGTGCAAAAAAATCTCTTTGCCAGAATTGTCGCAAATATCATGATCTGGAACATGTTGTTTATTCCATTAATGTATGTTTTTTTGGATGGTGATTGGATGATTGGTTTGGCTGGCAGTTACATGCTGTTTGCTGTTGGTTTAGGTCAGCTATTTACAAAAGTCTTCGCATTGCAATGGATTTTTGCTTTTATTATTAGTGGGCTATTACTCGTGGCTTCTTTTGCCGTCACTGTGACTAATATCAGAAGTACGAATCCTGATCAGGAACCTTTAATTGCTTGAAGTCGCGTAAGAGACTTCAATATTATATAGTATGACGTGAATTGGTTTTGCGGATGTTATGAAGTTGAGATGACTGAATGCTCTGTATGTCAATGTGTGAAGGCACCCAATGTAATTTTTGGAGTTTGACTTTTGAATTAAATATGCATTTATCTTGCATAGATCCAATGCTTTGCTTTTTAAATATGTATTTATCCTTTATAGTTTGAATGCTTTACTTTCTTGAATATGTATCTATTTATTATAGTTGAAATGGTTTGCTTTTTTTAATATGTATATATAGCATGTGTAGCCCTAATATTAATGAGGCGTAGACTATAAAAGGAAAGGAGTTCTGTTTTTCTATGACTTTTATTCTACGTTTGTCTTCTAATTTTAGCTAGAACCTTTTGAAACAATTTGTTTCTTCGAAAAATCTACTTACCATACAACTGCAAGCAACTAGTTTACTACCGATATAAGTGATATAATTTGCAATGTACCCTTTAGTTTTATCAGTAAACGGCTAACAGACAAGTCATGCTTTTATCTTGACAAAGTATGAAAATTGTATAACAATTACAAGTTGATGTTTATGCCCTCATTTTTCCAACTCCATGAACACTAAATAAATCTAAATCCACTATCTCTATTGTAAATATCTTCATAAGTCTGTGTCTGAAGTCTTTCTTGAATATTAGTTCCAGACTTGATCGATTTCCGAGCCGATTTGTCTAACATTGTTTCTGGTATGCATAAGGGTCAGATGTTGAAAAAAATAGTACACGAGATTGACCTGCAAGACTGAGGTGCGCATATTAACAATGTTCCTTCTTTGAGCGTGTTTTTTGATCCATGAGAAAAAGAAAAGATTTTTATTAACAACACAGCAGCATTCATCATCACCCACTTGTTTGGAAGTTTGTAATAATATAAGCAATATTTCATTATTGGAACAGAAAGAGCATAATTTTTTGCGAAAACAAGTGTATTTATTGATTGCTTATTGATTAGTCCCTTTTAAAATCTAGAAGAAGGATATATTGCCCCAGTTGTAATTGGTATAACTGCTATTAGAATTACGGCGAGGAATACAGATCTGCTCTCTATTTAGTACCCATTTCTGTTCGTTCATTCCTTGATCTAATTTTGGGAAATAGAAAATACTGAATATCCACTCGGTGCCCTGTTATCAGAAATACAGCTTCATTACAAGTAAGCATATTTTGTTCATTTATGCACATTTATGTTTTGCTATATCTGTATTAAATATTTGGATGCAACTATTATTTTCACACAGCATTACAATCTTTTTCAATGAGCCACTCCCAGAACCCCAATATTATATCTACTTCGCTGGATAGTTTCCACGATGAGTCTAATGGCAGCAAAACGAAAGGTAAAAATAGGTTATCCATAAGTAACACCGAGAGTAACAACGTTACCTATCGCCCCAGACAGCATACCGTACAACAACAAGTTTTCACCAGTGGTGGAGCTTCTTCTTCTAAGAAACAAAAGCTGACACACGCTTCCCTGTCTTCTACTAATAAAAGGTCTGAAAATGAGGATCTGCGGAAAGATACAGTCACCTTAAGTGAAGATGACCAAGCAAGCGGTAAGGACAAAGATAATTCATCAGCCAACAAACGTCTTTCAACAATAACAACATCTTCCTATACAAGGAGCAAAGAAAAGAAAAATTATGTTGGTCCTTGGAAGTTGGGCAAAACCTTGGGTAAAGGTGCCACAGGCCGTGTTAGACTCGCAAAACACTCAGAAACAGGAAAGCTTGCTGCAATCAAGATTATCCCAAAGGCACTGTTCAGTAATTCGAAGAATAGTAATGACATAGAGCGTGAAATCATTATAATGAAACTTATCTCTCATCCTAATATCATGTCTTTGCATGATGTCTGGGAAAACAAAGGTGAACTTTATCTTATTTTAGAATATGTTGAAAAAGGTGAACTTTTCAATTACTTAGTGAAAAAAATCAAATTAAATGAAGATGAAGCAGTTCACTATTTTAAACAAATTATTGCAGGATTAAATTACTGCCATTCATTCAATATTTGTCATCGTGATTTAAAACCAGAGAACTTATTGTTAGATAGATACCATAACATTAAAATAGCAGATTTTGGTATGGCTGCATTAGAAGTTACTAACAAAATGTTGAAGACTGCATGCGGATCTCCTCATTACGCGTCACCTGAGGTTGTTACGGGTTTAAGTTATCATGGTGGTCCCAGTGATATTTGGTCTTGTGGTGTTATTCTTTATGCTCTCCTCACTGGAAGGCTCCCCTTTGATGATGATCAAATGTCAAAATTACTTGCAAAAGTCAGATCGGGAATCTTTCGCACACCCAGAGATATGTCTCCTGAGGCAAAAGATCTTGTTCGTAGAATGTTAACTGTGGATCCAAAAAAAAGAATCACAATGGAAGAGATACTTGAACATCCACTTTTACTCAAATATCAGGATAGCAATTCTAGCAGAAGAAGAAAATCCCAGCCTGCAGAATCTCCTTTACCAAAGGATATTATGAAGAAGCCTATAATGATGGAAAAAATTGATGTTGAGATCTTGAAAAATTTGCAAACTTTATGGCATGGGGAAAAAAAATCCAAGATTGTAATGAAATTGATGTCTAACGAGGAGAATTCAGAGAAGTTATTTTATTATTTGCTATTGAAATATAGACAAGAACATTCTGTAGGTGATAGCGCCACTGCTCAGCTGAGATCCAAAAAGAAAACAGTAGTGCAAACCAATCAAGGTGAAACAACAGCTAGAGACTTGATAATGGAAAAGAAACTTGCAATGTCCAAGAATAAATCTTTAGTATCCACCACCACGACAGATGCTGAGGGAAATATTGTGACTCAAATATCTAAAGAGCCATTGTCAAAAACAGGTAGATTAAAGTCAAATTCTTATAAGAAACTTGCAAGCTCAAGATTTTCTATTACCAATAATGATTCGAAAATTCATGATTCTCATTCAAGATCAAGTAATCTCAATAGTAGTACAAGTAATAACAATATGCTCAACAAGACGACGTCAAGAGATCTTGAAGGCAACCTCCTTATTCCAGCTTCGACATCAAGAAAAAGTATTTCATTCAACACTAGTGGAAGTACTTCTAAGTTAAAGTCTACTAATAGTTTCAAGAGCACAAAGCATAATAGTTTGTCGCCTCATAAAAACAATCATCAGAAAAGTGCAATGCATGCTTCTCATTCCAAGAAAAATCTATTCTCTAATAAACAAGCGGCTTCCAAATATATTAAGAACTACATTCATACCAACAATAATTCACATTTCCACCATCAACTGCATTATCACAATAATATAGTAAACTCAGATTCCACATCAAGCTTTGCTTCTCCTGTTAAGAAACAAAGAAAATCCATTCAAGGAGAACCTTTGGTTAACAAGCTAATTGATCAGTTTAGTACTGACAATGCAGCGTCATCAACTACAGCAACAGCCATTTCTACAACTACATCATCTTCTACAAATTCATCCGCTTCATCAGCTTCTCATGCTGCTGCTGTAGCTGCTGCTGCTGAGCTCATAACTTTAAGACCAAGACGTTCAGATGCCGCTACCAATAACAGCAAGAGAAGTTCGAATTATAAACGTAGATCTGCAACTTTGAAACTTTCTGAGACGTCAGCCTTGAATGATTATTATCTCAATACTGAGAAATATTCATATAGTAATAATAAGAGTAATAACGATGTTACAAAGAAAAATTACTCTACTACTATTTCGACAGATGAATTTGCTCTTTTGTGTGAACTGTTCTTCTCAGGAAATGCTAATAATACAACCAGTAATAGGGCTGAGAGGGATAATAAGGAAAAAACATTCAAAGAACCCAGTGCTGCAGAATTGGATGACAAATTCAAAATGATAATTTCTCAACTACCGAACTATGAAGAATTAGCTATGAGGTATCATGATGAATTGACGAGACAAAGAGAAGAAAAGCTTCAAAAGGAGAAGGATGAAGCAGTTGCACAAATGGATAAGATGGTCGAAGAATTGAAGTTGATGGCACAGAAAGCTAAGCAGTTGGAACTTGAAAATGAAAGATTAGTCAAAGAAAAAGAGGCTGAACTTCAGGAAAAAATATTGCAAAAAACTGAGACTGGCTCAAGCGTAAATTCTGATTTGACCACCAGCACTAGCTTCAAAGAAAACAATGGCATTGGAGAAGAGAAAAATCTTATGAATTCAAATAACAGTAAGAATAAAAGGAAATCAGCTTTAAGTATAAACTCATCTGTGTTGAATAACGATAATTCTGATGAGATTCAAGTACAGCAACCAGTTGCCCTGAAAGAAGAATTTCTGAAGAATACGAACAAGCATATTTTTACATTTAATTCTAGTAATTCAGCTAATTCTGCAATCCCAATAACCAAGTTTAACTTTAATGTTGATAAAGCAGTTTTAGAGTTTTCATCTGGCTTCAAAAATTCAACTTCAAAATCAAAGTTACCTTCTCCACCACCTTCAGATACCTCATCGAATGGAAATGACTCTCGTAAATCTAGCAGCGCAGATATTGCTAAAATGATTTCCCCCGAAATGGGTGCTAGGCTAGTCCCTCAAAGGGATGCACCTAGACCGCCGTCAGCAGCATCAAAATCAACATCCAATGAAGATATACCTGCAAATAATGACGTGACTGTATCTAATAGTCACAAGGCCATAATTCCCGTATTCAAAAGTGAGTCCACCCGCACAATTGTTGTTCCTTCTCCTACACAAGATGATGAGAAAATTCATTCTGATAACACATCTAGTTCGAGTTTATTGAAAAGTGCTGTTACTGAAAAGGAGAAAGAGGAAATTTCAGATGAACCAACAAGTAAATTAACCAAAGATTTGAGTAGAGTTACTCTTCAAATCAAAAAAGAAGATAGTAGGGGTTCTCTTGCGAATTCAAAAAGAAATGCAATATCTAATACTGCGTCTAATCATTCAAATGTTTCTAATGCGACGATAATCGGCAAGGCATCTATTTCTAATATTGATACACATCAAGCTGCTGAAAGTAAAGATGTTTCAACTGTTGAATCTCAAAGTCTTGGTCTAGAAGATCCAAGAACTGCTGTTAAAAAAGTCATTGCTAGCCCTGTTAGAAAATCATCTAATTCAAGCTATAATAACTCCCCAAAAACTCCTATTTCTTTAACCAGTAGTAATCCATTAATGATGACAAGTGCTGCGACCTCAAAAAAATCAGCAACTACAACAATGGTTTTGACTGAATCTGTTTTTGCTAGCAGCAACGCTAGCAAAAACACACTAACCAGCGATGATCGTGGTAGCTCGAAAACAGATGTTGAATCTAAACATTCCAAAACACCATCTGTTACAACTGCTTCCATTACTACGGCTAACCCAAAGACTAAACAGAGTTGGTTCTCCAAAGTTATTAATAATTTTGTTTATAGTGGAGGCTCGCAGACTAGTAATAGTGATGACGAAGTTAGCTATGATACTTTCTTATTATTGGAAGATGTACAAACGTTGATTCGTAATTCTTTAAATGTGAGATTAAAAGAAGGGAGCCTAACTAAAATTAAATTTGAATCTATTGGTATAGTTACAGTTGTTCCTGCTAAATTAGCAGGTGGAAGATCCTTGAAAGTGAGGATTAATATTGCTCCTCTGAAGGGTTATAAGATGAATGCTGATCATTACGTGAAGAATATTAAAGGCCAAAAAGTATTGAATAGCAAAAAGAAGACATGTGTCACAGTTCTTAGAGAAAAAGGCTCTGCTAAGGCATTTAATAAAATGTGTCAAGCTATTCAAGTTAACATCAGCAACGAAGAAAGCCAATTCAGAACCAGAGAGTCCAGATTGCCTTAAGCCGACAGAGATATGAAGTGAAAAACAACTGGTTTTTTTTTTTTTATTTTTGTTTATTATTAATACCTATTATAATTTTATTTATAATTTTCTTTTCTTTCATTTTTTATGTTTGTATTATTTCCTCATTTTTATTTCCCTGTATACGTACACTCATGTTTATATATATATACATATATACATATATATATCTTTTTTTTTTCGAAAAAAGAAACTATTGTTGCAAATTATAATAATTGATTCATTCATTAACTTCATATTTTTAGTCAAAATATTACACGAGTTTCCTTATATTTTTTTTATTAAGTAAGCAATTATTCTCTAGGTAGTAATGGTTAACTTATCATACTTCTTGATGGTTTTTTTATTACTCTAGACTAGACTGCATAACATTCTAGTTTATTTATTGTAATGAGAACACACTTTATTAATTGGTAATGTATTGAGAAGCATACATTCTGCATAGCTATCATCTATCAAACATCATTTTGCTATACAAACATCAACCTTTAATTCTTCCCTAGTTTCTGTAAATTTGTAGTTGTGTTGCCTCAATGATAGAGCTTCACTTTATTCAGTTTGAGAAAAAAAGTTGTTAATGTGATTTTTTCTCTATGCGTGCATATTCTGGATAAAACTGCTCAATCAAGGCGTAACATAACAAAAATCATAAATATTGATATTTGTTTGGAGCAAATCAATTATACACTTTATGCCTAATTGAATAACATTCATCAATTTGATATAATCATAATTCCAAAAAATACTATGTATGAGGATAACTTCTTGAGAAGTAGAAAGAAGAATAACCTTGTTGAGAAACAGTTCGCTAAAAAAGAGCAAGAAGAGGACAATCTCATCACAGAAATACCTGATAAATCTAGTGTATCCATATATGAAGTAATTCCCAATGCTCTAATTCTTATTTATCTTGTGATATTGAGAGTGATAAATGCATTGACTATAAATACATTTTTTCAACCTGATGAATATTTCCAATCTTTGGAACCAGCCCATCAGTTTACATACGGATTCGGCGACGTCACTTGGGAATGGACCAGTAATTTGAGATCTTTCAATTATCCAATGATCTTCCATATTAGCTTTTTATTGAACGAGTATTTAGGTTTTGGATCTTTGGGTGTTGTATTGTTACCGAAAATTTTACAAGGTGTGATTTCAGGTGTCAGTGAATATCATCTTTATTTGTTTGGGCAAAAGATATTTTACAAAAATAAAGTTATTCCTGTTATTATGCTTTCTTTAAGTGTAATGTCGTCGTTTAATTGGTTTTGCTTCACTAGAACTTTCTCAAATACTTTTGAACTAAACCTAACTGTGATAGCCCTTAGCTATTGGCCCTGGACCTTTTTAATTACGGGAAAACAAGATTATTTTTTTCTAGATTTAACAAAATCTTTAATTTTTGCTTCCTTGGCGTTTTTTGTCAGACCCACGAACATATTGATTTGGGCAATACTAGGACTTCATCTATTTTTTTCAATTGACAGTGTTCTAACGAGAGTCAAGGTGTCCGCTCTTGCAGTATTTATTGGATGTTTAGCTACTAGTTTTAACTTGTTGATTGACTATTATTATTATGGAGAATTTGTGTTTCCTATAATAAATTTTTTGAAATTCAATGTGTTGACTTCAAACGCAGATTTTTATGGAGTCAATTCATGGAGTTTTCATTTGGTTCAGTCATTACCATTTATTCTAACTTCATACTTACCATTTTTTGTTTATGGACTATGCTTAAAAGGTGAGGAATTTAACTTTAAATTTAAAACATTATTCTTGAGTATTATTACCACAAATATTATTGTTTTATCGTGTATCAGTCACAAGGAATTCAGATTTATTTATCAAGTAATGCCATTCCTTCTAGTTTTCACGGGATTTGGATTTTATAAAATTTATAAATTGAGCACATCTGAAATAAAATCATGGCGAATCATTGGAAAAATTACTATATTTATGGTTCTAACAATTAATTTGTTTTTGAGTACTATTTTAACTCAAATACAAGAATCAGGCGTTATCAGTGTAATAGATTACTTAAAGGAAAATCCAGATGTTGACTCTGTTGGATTTTTAATGCCGTGCCATTCCACACCATTACAATCATACCTTCATCGCAAAGATTTGGCATTCGATGATAGATTATGGGGTTTATCATGTAATCCACCGCCAATGTCATACAGTGATTTATCAATTTATTCAGCTGAAGCATCAAAGAAATTAGTTGCAGATTATAAAGATGAGTCCGACTATTTTTATGAAGATCCTAAATTATTTTTAGAAAGTATTCTTCCTCCATTACTGAAAAAGTACAAATTTAAAAGCAAAGGATTTAAACACTCATGGCCTACTCATTTAGTGTTTTTTGAGGCTCTAGAACCTTTTATGAAAAATTATTTAAGAAACTCAAATTATGAGGAATGTGCGAGATTCTTCAACAGCTATTTTCATTGGGATTCTAGAAGAGAAGGTGATGTATTAGTATACTGTAAATGGCCATGGGAATAGATAGAGTAGTTATTTAACTTTCAATAAAGTTTTTATAATATTTATTTTGAAGTATTTAATTGATAGTTATATAATAGTAGATAAAAATACAACATACAAAAAAATCACTTTAAACTTTGAAGTATCTATAAAATGTTTGTTTACTTAAAAGATTTTTTTAAAACCAAAATTTTCTTGCCATCATCCTTGGTTCGAACTTTAACCAAATCTTTAATTGCTGCTTTCATGACATTCTTGTGCTTAGAAAATTTATCTTTTAGAGATGCAAATAATTCTTTTGGAGTAAGTTCGTTAGCTGAAATGAGGCTGGTAATTTCATTCAGAATTACAGATGCTACATCTGACTCATCTCCAGATATAGGCGTAGGTGATGAAGGTGTAGGTGAGGAAGCGGGCAGGAGCTTTGCAGGAGATGCAGATTTATTTTTTAATCTTTTTGATGGTTTCTCATCATTATTGCTAGAAATACTTGCAAAATTTCTTTTCTTAGAGACTTCAGGATTCCACTCCCCTCTTGGAAATGAGTTCAAAATCTGAGAATTTGCAAGTATAGTTATTATACCTATTGGATTATTGATTGGTAATTTAATTGAAAGTTGGGTAACGTGTGGAATAGCGTCAGAATTTTCCTTTTTCACATCAGCGGTAATAGCACCATCTTCCTTTTTAATTTCTTTGTCAGACTTTTCATTACTAGAATTGTTTTTCTCATCTTCACTATCTTCAATATCTGATTCATTCAAGTAAGGATTCTCTTCGTCTTCAGAATCATACATTACTTGGCCATATTCGTTTTTGACCAATGATTTTTTCAATTTTTTACCCTCTTTATCGAATTTGATTTTCTTTTCATCCTCTTCTTTATCGTCTACATCCAAAGTAACTTCTAAACCTGTGTTGGCACTTAACATCTCTTTTTCCATTCTTTTTCTGCTTTCTTTTTCTTCCTCATCATTTTCTCCAACGATAGGAGCTTCTTCATCATCCGCAAACTCTTCATCAAAATCCATACCACCGTTATCAGAATCGTTTCTATCGTCATCATCATCATCTTCACCAAATAAATTATCAGTTGAGACAGCTTTGAATCTATGATTTCTTAAGTTATTACGCTTTGAAGCTAAAGTTCTGTTTAGATCCTCATCTTCATCGAGCTTAGACATAATCCATCTAGAGACACTGGTGTTTACATCTCTCAATTTAGCCTCTGCTTCTTCCAATGTTAAAGTGGCATATTTGTTTCTTGGAGTGAATTTGAAGATTTTATTAATTGGAACCATTTTAAAACCCCCGTTATCTGGAATTAATAGTACGTGGTTATGACTCATGGTTGAAGCAGCTTCATAATTGCCTACAAACGTGTTAGCGCCATCATAATCCTCCATAACCCAAGGATAAAATTCTTCATATCTTAATTTCTTTGTTTCCTCATCATAAACTCTAACCTCTCTTGTCTTTTTCTGTTTGTTATTTTTCTTACCGTCAGGTGCAACATTAGACTGCTTTTTGTTCAAAGGTTCAGGTGCAACGGTTGGTACTTGCTGTTCTTCATCATTCATTTCTTCATCTAAGTTAACCACTGCTTCTGTAGATATAGCATCATTACCATTGATTCCAATTGATTCACTTGTGGTTTTCGCTGCGGTACCTAAATTATTTGGATCATCATGCTGTATAGAAGCCTCTGCTGCCGCTCTTGTACTTTGTTCCAACTCTTTTAATTCTCTATTGATTCTCTCACGCTCGTCAATCTCTTTAAGAGTCAATTGAAATTGCATATTTTTCGGATCTTTTCTATGTAATCGAATAGGTTTAGTAAAATCTTTTAACGGATTGATGCTTCGCTTTGCTTGAAACTTCATCAAATGATACTGAATATTTTCAATCTCTTCTTTTACACAAGCACGTATTTTAAACTCTTCATATTTCTCGGGTACTTGATACTTGCTTTCCTTTTTTATAGATGAAGATGTGCTAGATAAATTTTTAGATGGAATACTGCCAGGCTCAGGTTTAACTTTTACTTGTTGCTTGGCAGGTGTTGATTTTCTAGATATAAATAATGGGGATCCTGCCTTTTTTTTGGGTCTGCTTACAAATGGGCTGGTCCGACGAAGAAAAGACGGTGGCTGTTGTCTTGGTGATGGCGTTGAGTTTTTTGATTTATTAATGGAAGAGTTGTTGCCACCTATAACTGTTCCATTGCCATTGCTGGTTTTATTTGGGACTCCTGACATCGTATAACAATTCTCTATTATATTATTAAAGCAATATGTTATTTTCAATTTAAATAGTGATAGCTTGGTTGATAGGAGTTTGAATATATAGATAAACAACCCAATTGCCCAAATATACTTTTGATTATAGACAGCTGTATTAGTAGTTATAATTAGTAAATGAAGCTTTTCTATATATTAGTTTATTCAAAAAATTTTCTCACTATGATACAGCTTTTTTTTTGGAGCGACAAAAAAAAAGTATAACAAACTACAATATTTTGCGAGTTATAGAGCCCTGAACTGTTGCTTCGAAAATAATTCAACATGAGGTTTCAATTGAACATATGGCTTTTCGATTTCAAAGGCTGAAGTTGAGTTTCCAATTTGCTATAATTGAGACATATCCACTTAAATTTGTTAATTATCATGAAAATTACTTACATTAGAAGACTCAAACTATATATAAAACATTAAATTTATTAATCTTACAAAACTTCAATCATTTGATCATCTTCGTCTTCTTCATTGTCATGAATCTCTGAAATCTTACTTTGGCTGGAATTTTCACCAGACTTTTCCGTTGATTCATCTCTTGCCAAAAATTGAACCAATTGTTCACACAAATCGAGAACTCTTTCGTTTGTTGAGATCTTGTGCAACTCTCTGATAATAGGATAGACACTATGCTCTCTTAGTATTATTCTGACAGGCTTAGTGGTACACAACAATAGCAAGCACTCCAAGTAAGTTTCTATTACAATAACATTACTGTCGAGCTTCTTGTTATCCAAAAATTGTAAATCTTCCGGCAATGCCATTTCTTCATCATCGTCAAAATTGAAATCCGAAGACATCAAAGGGGTCAAAATGTACGTCAACAACTTGATTTGCTCATCCTGAATCAACTTCAAATGATATTCAGTGGAGAATAACAAGTTTTTCAAAATTTTTCCCCCTGCTTCTTTTCTTCTAACGTTATCACTATCGTTGAAAACAATGATGGACAACAAATTTTCGTCTTTCAAAAAGAACTTACGGCCTTCGAGTTTGCTGGTATAGTTGACAAATACATAGCTCAAATAGTCATGCTGTGGTTTATTCTCGACATATTTCAGCAACAAGACAGCTATTTGTGCCTCTGTCAATTTGAAATTAGAGTTAAATGATAAGTTGGCTAATAACATGCAAAATAAGGCGGCGTTTCCTGAATCTGTCTTGATCTGTTCAACAACAAATGGAATATAGTCTTCATCTTCCTTAATGATAAATGAGCGAACGTTGTCGTCGTCGGAAACGTTTACCAAAATGGACAACGCTACTTTCTGATTGGTATTACCTTTTTCCAAAGTAATGTTGATCAAGTCATTGATTGGCTTTAAACCTTCTGGTCTGAAAATGTGTTTATGGGTAACCGAATATCCTAGAAGGTTCTGTAATGCAACGGTCTTCACTACTGGATTCTCATTATTCAAAAAACCTACAAGCTCTTGTAACTCCGACATATCGATTATGTAATTTCTAGTTCAGGTAAAAATGTCTATCGTTGATGTTCTTTTTAACGCTTTTTTCTCAAATGTAAAAACTTTACTTTGAATTGTGGCGACCGAATTTATTTTCGCAATCAGCTTGTCAAATACAATCGCAGCAGTAGATAAAATCGCGTACAGTACTGAACTTTCTGGATTTTATTCCATTTGATCCTCATCTCTTGTGCTTTAGTCTTCGTATTTTTCAAGCGATTCAATTTTTTTTTTTTTTTTATTTTTTTGTAGTTGAAGAAATTATGTAATATAATCAGTGAACATAACCCACTAAAAGTAGAGACATCTCTCCTTTTGAGAAAAATTTCAAATAGCGGCATATAGTATAAATTTTTCATGCTAAAATACAATTAAAGAAACAGCAGTTGATATCATCTATTGAAAAAATGACATACGCAACATAATTGAAAAGTAAACAATATATTATAAGCATATAGCAGACTCTAAATAATCAGAAACATACCAGCGAGCAAAAGAAACAAGGTGTATTGAAAAAAAATGTCAGAAGTAGGTAAAAAGGATGAAGATAATTGATTGGAGTTTACGGCAATACAAAGAAAACCAGTACTAACAAGATATACTCTTATATAGAAAATTGAGCCAAAAAGCATAGTCTATTGTGGCGTTTGCTCTTTTCCTCCTGAATACTGTGAATTTGGAGGGAAAATAATGCAATGTAAGGCATGGCTCCAGGAAGCAGCTCCTGAATTGTACGAACAACTATATGTGTCTCTGGCCAACGATAAGGGTATCACTGAAAGCACCTTGGGAACCAAAAAGCAAGAGCAAATAGAGAAGGACTTGCAGAAGTTGCAAATCAAGGAAGCCAAAAAAGCGGAGAGGGAGCTCCAAAAGAAACTAAGCTCAAAAATTACAGTAAAAAGAATTGAACGTACCAAGAAGAAAAGAGTTATTTCTATCAGCGGTTTGGAAGTGTTTGATATTAATATCAAGAAATTATCCAAACAATTCGCCTCTAAGTTCGCCACAGGTGCAAGTGTTGTGAAAAATGCCGAGAAAAAGGAGGATCTAGTGATCCAAGGTGATGTGGCCGACGAATGTGTTGAATTTATTCACAAATTATTAGAGGAACAAGGCTTGAAAGATGTCAAGGTTGAAATTGTGGAGGAGAAAAAGAAGAAGAAAGTTCAACAGGTTCCAGGCAGTGCACCTGCAGCCTCTTGAGTGGAGTCTAATTTTTGTTTCTAGTTTATTTATATGTATTAGTTTTGACTTAATTTAATCGATTAGATTATATTTTTTTTCAAAAAGCTTGTTTCAATATAAATCTGTATTTCCAAATAGTAAATACCCTCTGAATAAAAAAAATCGGGAGATAAATAGCAATGTAATAAAATGATCAGCATCGATGTGCAATACTGTAAATATCAATATATCCGGGTATCTGTTCTGAGACTTACAACATGTTCCATTTTTAAGAATCAAACCATGCTGAACCATATATTCGTGCTGAACAAACAGCATTATGCATTTATGAGAAAATAATAATGAAAACAAAATAAACAATCAAAACAAGAAAAAGAATTAAAAAAAATACAAAAGCTTAGTTCAATGTCATTCCATCTAATTCATCCAATAATTCATCAACATCAATAACTGGAGCATCGTCTTCATCATCCTCATCCATATCGTCTTCATTAACAACATTAGCAGCGACTTCCGTATCTTTATATAAGTTAATAGTTTCTCTTAACTCCTTGTCTTCTTCCAATTCTTGTAAGAATATTTCATAATCTCTTTCTGCTCTAGCATAATCCTGTTTAGCAGCTCTGTTTTCATTAGCAGCAGAGATATCATCATGTTCCGCTGCCATTCTCTTCAATTTCCAGTGTCTGTTCTTGGATTTCTTGGATTTTCTTATGAATTTCTTTTTTACGAGGACCACTTCTGCCAAATCTTTAGAGTCATTGTCAACCAAATCATCCCATAGATCACTATTGAAATTGGCATTAGTAAGGTAATAACCCAAAGCAGAATCACCTGGATGCAAAATGTTACCGAGGTGGGATCTAATATAAAATTCTCTATCATTGACACCCAAATCTTGTTCCCTAGCACATGTGACATCTGCCAACATGTATTTACCATTGTTGGAGTAGCCGACAGGCTCGACATTCAAAATTATGAATTCAGTTAATTCTGAGACCTCCGCCAAAGATGGGAAAGGTTCTCTCCAATACACGTTAGCCAATAAATCACAGGTCTGCAATGTTTTGAAATCAATAAATTGAAGCATGTTGGTCACCTTACTACACAATACTAAACGAGAGATATTACCCAACGAGCGAGCCAATTTTTTAGGCAACACCACAAGGGAATCACGGCAAACAGGGGCTATTTCAACCGAAAAAGTGAATTTGTAGCTAGATGAACCAGAATGAGTATCTATAGATATTAATTCTTCAGATTTTTTGGATTTAACAGGGACAGCGGAATTTAAGAAATCCAACATTTTCACGGCGGCGTTTTTCTGGGCATAATAGAAATCCAACCCATCTTTAGATTCTTTGATGGAGATAGTATCTACGTGGGCATTATGTCTCAAAATCAATTGTTCAAGATAAAGAAAAGTTCTCTTGTGCTGCACCTTTTGTCTGATCTGAACTGCTGCTCTCCAGGTGTTAGTAGTATAAGATTTGGCGCAATCAGGACACTGCATGGCAATAACCACGAATTCTACCTCAAAACTTTGTTGAACGATAGTATTTTGCATGGCTTCACCTTGCACTGTCAATTTCAATCTGATTCTTCTGGAGTGAGGTTCTGTCCAAATGAAGGATGCGTCGATTAAGCGGACGTCTTTGTTGATACCTTTTAATCTTCGAAGACAAATGGCCAATAGTTCTCTGGATTCCAATTCAGCCTTCATCCACTGGGTTGGGGGTTGAAGGAATCTTTCGCAATTTCTGCAGAAGGATATGTTTGCTTCTTTAGGGATGTTTTTGGTGATGTCTGTTGTGAGCTTAATACAGTCGTAACACATCACCAAACCTGTGGAACCATCCATCGGGACCCCACAATTGGAGCAAAGGATGGTGGCTGTTCCTGGAGTGTTCTGGTTGTGAGTGTAGTCTGGGATTTTAGTGAACTCCATGATGAAGAAGGGTATCAAAGAAGCGTATAGGTAGCTGGTATGCTTTTGGGTTCAATGGGAGAGGCAGAAGAAGGGGTACTTGAGGGCTCTGAAAGAATAGATTCAATGTGGATACGAGTATTGCAAGATAATAAATTTTTTTTTCTATAAAAAAAAAATTTTAGCTTGATGCTCATCTGATATTAATAATACTGGGAAAATCAAGGGTGTTCTGCTTTATGGGTGCAGTGTTGTGAATGTTGTGTTTTATGAATGTTCTAATACAAATATGTACGGTGTTTGAACTGTTCTAATAAGCTGGTGTATAGATGTAGAGATGTTTTGATGCTGACTGGAAAACTCAGTTTTTTGGCTTTTTTTTTCCATTTTTCAGTTTTCTTGTTGTGAAACTTTAATTGTTTATAGATCTGTCTGATCCTGTTTTTTCTTCAGTGTGCAGTAAAATGGCGTCATTTTCTTCGCCCCCTTATCTTGGGGGCAACTCAATATCATCAAGTTCCGCAGAGTAGTGCGTTCCAAATACAAAAATATGCGATCTGGGCTTTCCAACCCAAGAGAACCAGTATAAAATAAAGAAGGCTGTTCGGAATAGAGAAGATTACCAGTTATTGTAAGTGAAGTGATCTTGACTTAGGTTTTTAAGTCTGTTGATGTCGAACAGGGTTTTTAGAAATAAAAGGTTAAACATCGTGCAGGGTAGTGAGAAATAAGAGGACAAGCATTTTGCATTTGCAGGGTTGAACATATAGAAGGATAGGTAACTAAGTGAGCGAAGGGAGGGAAATACGTCAGTCAAGGAATGATAGTAATAATAGTAGTAAAAGTAATAATAGTAATGATAGTAAGAATAGTAATAAAAGTAATAATAGTAATAAAAGTAATAATAATGATAGTAATAATAATAATAATAATAATAATAATAATAATAATACTAAAAATACTAACAACACTAATAATAGTAAACACCCTAATAAATTTCTTAGCAGTAAGAAAAAAAAATGGTCCCCAAAAAGCCGCCTACGTAACTCCCCAGGAAAACGGCTGTGCGAAACCCACCTATAAAAAAAATAAGAAGCTACTGTTTTGAAGGCCCTTGTCTTTATTGAGCTGACGTGCTAGAAAGTCAGACTTTTGCTGGCACACTATCAAATTTAGGGGTTTTTGAATAGAAAGATCGTTAATAATTGATCGAAATAAAAAAAACAGACAAAAAAATACAAAAAAGGAAAAACATTTACAATATTTAATAGATTCTAGAAACAAGGAAAATTTTCAAGATCATCAAAACCAAAAAAATGGGACGTGTGAGACACAAAACGAAAGAAAAGGTGGTGAAAATAAACATCAATACAAAGCCAACTTCAAAGGAAGGTAGCGAAAATAAACATTAATACAAAGCCAACTTTAAAGGAAGGTATCGAAAATAAACATCAATACAAAGCCTACTTCAAAGGAAGGTGCCAAAATAGTTACTAATACAAAGCCAACTTCAAAGGAAGGTACCAAAATAGTAACTAATACACAAATGAGGTGCCCCAAATTAGCAGCTCCGAGTACAAGACTGAAGAGATCAAATAAAAGCAACAGTAGAACACTGCCAAATAACAGGCACCAAACTAAAAAAGAAACAATATACTGCCAAAAATGATGTATAAGAACTCCATAAAAAAAGAATTGAATCAATACCCAAAAAAGTATTAAACTAGTACCAAAAAAGAAATAGATTAGCACTAAAAAAGAAAGAAATCAGCACTAAAAGGAAAAAAATTTGTGCCAAAAAAGAAAGATAATAGCCTCAAAAAAGAAAAAAAAATAATACTAAAAAAGAAAAAAAATAGCACCAAAAAAGCTAATACCAAACAAAAAGAAAATTTCCAAAACAGTGCACCATTACAAAAAAAGAAAGAAAACCCTAACAAGAAAAAAAAAAAAAAGAAATCAAAAGATACCGTAAACACATAAAACAAAAATACCAATACGCAAAAAAAACATCAAACGGTAATAATACAACAAACATGCAAGAAGGCACAGGTATTTTTGTAAGAAAATAAAAAAAGAAAAACCGCGTATTGGATCTATCTACAGAAAAACACCTGTAGCTGCGAAAAAGAAAACACCTAAAAAAAAAAGCATACAAATATTAAGCCAGATCCCCCTAAAACCACACCAGTAACATTATCTTGAGTTGTTGAGTGTATTTTTGTACTTCTTCTTGATTTTTCTTCTTTTTCTCTCTTTTTTACAGAACCCGTACTGTAAATCCCCTTAGATACTCTCTGACATCCGTCTGACGCTCTTTTGCCCCCGATAGTCGATACGTCACTCTTTTATCCCTTCCTGTTCGACTCCCTCCTTGCACCACATAGCTTAGAATCCCTAACCATGCAGTTCTCCGCCAGCTTTCTCTTGGCCTGTGCCTCCACAGTGCTTCTTACCCCTGTCGCAGAGGCAGGCTCCACCACCTTTGTCAAGTACTCCAATCTTGGTTTTTCTGGTCACTACAATGATATCACTAGCATGGACGAATCCTCCGGCTCCTGTGCCTCCTCCCTGAAATCCTTCTCCGGAAGCTTGTCTCCTTTGGACGAAGATCTTTCTGTGCACATCAGAGGTCCTATCTCCCTCAAAAAGTTTGCCGTCTACACCTCATCCGGTAGCTCCAAGAAAAAGAGAGACGTTCCTCACCACAAGCACGTCAAGAGAGGTAACGTCAAAACCGTAGAGGTCACCGAAACCGTCTGGGTAACTGAAGACGGTGGCTCCTCCACCGCCTCTGTGAGCGTTGCCAACGTCCAAAACAAGGTCTTGGACCAGTACCACAGCACTGATGTCAACACTTTCACTACCTCTGCTGCTGCATCCTCTGCTGCTTCCACCTCAGCCTCCTCCGCCCCTGCTTCTTCATCTTCTTCTGCTCCTTCTGCAGCTGGCGACTGGACCAGATCTTCCTACTACGACGCATCTGCCGGCTCCGCCAATAACGTTGTCTTCATGAACCACTTGGGTGCTTCTGGTGTCTCCGGTACTTGGTCGTCTACCTTTGGTAACTCTTTGTCTTTTAGTGACGCCTCAGGTCTTAAGGCTGCAAGCTCCAACACCGTTCTTCTGGACACTACTTTGGATTCAGACAAAGAAGTTGTTCTTTTCAGTGGTAACAAGTGTGACTCCTCTTGTGGTTTTTACAGAAAGGACATTCCTGCCTACAAGGGTTGGGATGGTACCTACAAAATCTTTGCTTTCAACTTTAAGATGCCTACCGCAACAGACTCCACTTCCAACAACCACGATATGCCTGCTGTTTGGTTATTAAACGGTAAAATCCCAAGAACCTTACAATACGGTGCTGAAACATGTTCTTGTTGGTCTACCGGTTGTGGTGAATTAGATCTTTGGGAAGTTATCACTTCCGGATCTAGTCAATTAACCAACCACTTGCACGATGGTCAAGCCGCTGACGGTAGTGACAAATACGATGGTTCTAGATGGGGTGGTGGTGGCTCTTCCGACTACTTTGACAGACCACTCAATAGTTATGAAACTTTTGTTGCCATTTTCGATGGTTCCAACGTCTACTTGAAGCAGGTTGATAACTTCGATTTTGGTTCTTCTATTTCCACAGATACTGTCAATTCCTGGATCTCTGGTACTTCCAGTAACGCCATCTTGGTCTAAGTTTAGGCTGCCTAATGACTTTTTATTGAATTTTTTGCCAAATTTGTCTTGTCAATATTCAATATTTCCATGTTTATTTTTGTTTATTTTATACACATTCGTGTATGTATATATTTTATATATATTAAATTTTAGAGGTTTACGTTTTATAATTTTTATCATTATACTATACTTGTCACAGTTATGTTGATCCCTTGAAAACACTTTCTGAGTCAACAATTGTAGCATACAATTAAAGTAAAAAAAAGCAAGTCATTAGTGCAGTTCGGCTACTGAAAAGGTATAACTGTGCTAGCTTATCTCAGGCATTGATGTTTACTGTAACTTTTGCTGACTCATTCATATCCAATAAATATAGACTCAGAAATATCTTCAAAAAAATCACTTACGTAATTATTTAAAGTTGACATGAAAGTTCAAGTAATAATGACAAATTAATTAAGCAACGATCATTAAGCTGAAATTGAACTCAACATGAGCACATCAAGTCAAATTACATAAGCATTATTAAGCTAATTATTTTATTTGTAAGCACGAAACTGTGTGCGTGAAAACCCCTTCTTGAATTTTCTTATAGACATCGATACTGATTTTATATATAATGACATGATAGCAGAGTCACTAACATAGAACCTTTAAAGTCAGTGACAAAGATATAAAGAATATCGTTTAATTCAAAAAAAAAAAGTTTCTGAATTTTACTGTTCGATGGTTATTCAAAAATCTATATATTCATTCGCATTTGCTGTTTTTTTATTCATTTCGATACTAACGGCTCTCTTATTTCCCTCAATTATAAATCTTTCCAGGTTGTCATCTCTTTTTAAAACTTTAACCGCCAAATCGGTCTCCTTACCTAAATCAATGTCTTCAGCTGTTCCTAATTTGACATCGTCTAAGTTACCTGTGTTTTTCATATCGCATGGCGGCCCAACTTTCATGTACAACAATGATTTTGGTGGTAATAAGGGTGCTTTCGATAAAATTGTCGAAATAGGTCAAGAAATAAAGAAAAAGATTAAGCCAAAATTTATTATTACGATTTCTGGTCACTGGGAATCAAGTTCTTCAAATTTAATTGAGATAGGGATTCCAAATGTTAACGACTTTTCTGCTATAGACGAAGAAGCGGATCCAAAACTTACACAGTTTAATCGTAATGATGGAATTAGCAAAATTGGCAGAGATTTTCAAAAATGGGTTCCAGAAGAAAACAGCTTAGTATATGATTTTTATGGGTTTGACAAGCAGTTGTATAATGAAAGATTTCATACTAAAGGATCAATAAAACTTGCTGAGGAAATCAAACAGCAAATTGCGCAATCTACTAATCTTGAAGCTAAATTGACTAAAAGAGGTTTGGATCATGGTGTTTGGGTTGTATTAAAACCAGCATTTCAAAACGGGACATTGAAATTAGATTCAAATCAATGGGATATAGATGAAAACGTTCCCATCGTTCAAGTATCCTTAGCCCATACTAATGATTGGTCAATAAATTATAACCTAGGTAAAGCATTATCAAAGTTCCGTGACCAAGGTGGTCTCATTATTTGTTCGGGTACTTCTGTTCATAATTTGCGTGAAATGTCGGTTGCCTTGAGTTCAGGAGGTAAATGTTTACCTTATGTTCCTCAATTTAATAAAAAATTGTCCGAAATGTTGACTCAACATGCCGGTGATGATGCATTACAACAATTTAATGATTTCTCCAAAAATGAAAAATCCTTATTATACAAAGCACATCCTACTTTAGAACATCTTATGCCTGTCATTGTGGCTGCAGGTGCAGGTTACGATGCTAAAGCTACGGAACTATATACTGATGGTACATTATCATTGGGATGGAATATCTATAGATGGGACTAATCAAAAAACGCGAGAAAAGAAAGAAAAAAAAATTTTGAGAATGTGCATTCTCGCAAATAGATTATGAAAAAAGTATAAATCTGGTGAATTTGAAAAAAAACGTCAATTAGAGCTTTTTGAATATTTCTAAATATTTATCAAAATCATCTTTTTCTATATTAAAATCATTTAATGCCTCAAACTTTTCAACTAAAAATTTAACAGTCGTTGCATTTTCTTGTCCAATTTGTAAGTCTTCCCAAACAGTTCCATCCTCTCCATAAAATAATCCAACGCTGCTCAATTTAAAAAATCGTAACACTAACAATTTTCTAACTGTATCCAGAATTATCCATTCTTTGAAACCGTTTCTTTTATCAGCAGTTGTTTTCATTCCTTTAGGAAATCCAAAGTATATAAAACAGCTGTAAATCATGGCTTTTGCAGCGATGCTTGTTTCAATACAACCATAACCTGTACCAAATCCTGGCAATACTATGGTTCCGATTGGTAAATCATTTTTATCACTAATTTTGCAAGCCATGTTATGCTGGTCAATCATACTGAAAAGTTGCCAACAAATGTCAAATATAAACTCATAATATTTTTTTATTTCGGTAAATTGAATCCTTTCAGGAATACGCATAGTAGGTAGCATCATCAAATGGCAAGCTTGAAACTTTTGAAAAGCAGCAGAGCTTCTGAATCCAGGAAGTTGTGTAAATTCTATCAATTGACAAGATCTAGTAGATGGCAAATATCCATTATATCGTTTTTCTATCTCCCGTTTAACAAAGGTTTCACATTTCACATCCTTAATATTGAACAAATTCAGAAGCTGTGTATCATATCCTCCTCTCATGTCTCCAAACAGATTTGCAGGCGACACAAAACAAACCGAAGTCGTTTCTGTTGACCCTTTTTCAAATTTTTGAGGAAGCGACAAATCATTGAGATAAATATTCTGGATCTCTAGTTGGTTGATTGTAGTGTTAACATTTTCCGGAAATAGCTCTTTGTAATTATTCACACAATTTTCGTAATGAAATTTCCATTGTTCGCATAATCTACTATTGCTACTCAATAAAATCAATTTGAGCTTGCTTCTAGTCATCAGCAGTTTGAAATGGTAAACTTTGTCTTTGATTTTGACTCATGGGAAGTATATTGATGTACAAACATAAATCTTTTTTTATATTTTTTTTTGTTGCAGAGTTTTTCTTGACAGTAATTTTTTTTGTTGACACAATCTCACATTCAACGTATCACGCAAAGAAAGCTTTAAAATATTCAATTCAGGCAAATTTTTGAAAATTGCTACATGTAAAAGCTGAAAATAAGATGAAATAATGAAAATGCAATTAATGGTATATAAGAAAAGAAAACATATATACGAAAATAAAGAAGAAGAATAAAACATTTCAAATGCTAGGGGCGAAGAATTAAAAAAGTAGTGTTCGAAATTTGTTCAATTTATGCATTGAACCTTTTTGAGTCTTGAAAGAGACTAAAATTCTTATCTACATGGTAAATAAGACGGTAACTAAACCAATAGAAGCAAGAGTGAGGGCACCAGCTTTGTTATTGAATGTAGTCATACCAATATCAGCGCCGCTGACAGCGGTGGAATTATCAGTTGAATTAGCAGCAGAAATGTTGGTGCTGTTTGAGGATTCAGCACTAACTGAGTTGAAAGATCCGGCAATAACAGCAGCAGTAAGTAAAGTCTTTGAAAATTGCATTTTATTTGACAAAAAATTTTAAATTTATGTGTAGTGTTCTTTTTGCTAATTGCAAATGGTTTTGAAGTGTGATAATTAGGTTTGTTTATTGATACTTCTAATAAAATAAAAAATTAAAATAATTGACAAAATATTCAACTAGGAGAAGGGATTTGGGTTTGTATTTAAACTATTTGAGAGTAACAAAAGGATTTAAAAAAAGGATGCAAAAAACTATTATTTTAATTTAAAATTCTCTGTTAATATCCGTATATTCTTATCAACCTTAAGTTTCTATGAATGTTGACTTTTAAAAGGATTACAATTCAAGGGTGAACTAAATCAAAAAAATAAAAACGGCACTCTAATCATTTATATTAATTGCAGTTTGATGCTTTTCTGTTTGTTTATTTTTTATTTTCAGATATGATATATGTATCCATCTGCCTAATAAATAGTTTGTTTTAACTCAATGCCTCATGTTGAAATAGGTAATCTGAAATGCTGCATGCTGTATGCACAAAAAAAAAATGCATTCCTCCATCACGTACTTTGAAAGCCTCATTATAAGACTATTGGATTAACCACGATGATAATCAAAATATAGAAATAGCTACAAATATTATATTTTCAGGGTGCAGGTTATTGCCTGCTTGTTGTTTTGATTAACCTATTTTTTTAATTTCTTGGAAAAGGTGCTAGTTTTAATTGTTTGCGCGTATGACTCACATAGAAAAGCTAAATGGAGAACAGAAGTCACCACACTCCGTGTGTACAACTTAACTACAAAACAGCCACTTCGGCAAAGAATGTCACGAACTAAAGTCTAGAATATCGAGCTCATGGCACAGTTAGTTCATGAAAATTAGATGCGTGTGAGATTATATATGGGGTTGCCACAACTTTGAGCCTCCAGAACCATATTGTATTATTGTTTAGCAGAAATCCCTTTCCAGTCTATTTGAAAGACCTAAAGTCTAATCGTTTAATTTTAAAATTACTTGTAAGGATAAACGGTTAATATTTAGTGATATCATAAAACTCACACTGAGAAAAAATAATAGAGGGGCAAAAATTATGATTTTAAACGTTTCAAGAGATCATAAATCCAGAATTATAGTGCATTAAGTTAGTTACTCAAAAATTAATTATCAAATCTAAAAATATTATTTCCATTAAGTCAATTTTTATAATTATGTATTGGCTATCGACAAATAAAAAAGTAAGACCATGTAGAAAAGAAATATTAACAAATGAGAGAATCACGTTGATAAACCTACTAGCTTTATCGATAAACCACAACTCTTTCGTACCTACTTTTATTACCAATCAGTAGAGCAAAAGCAAACAATAGCAACAATCGAATAGTAATGGCAAGGATCGACCTACTTAAATTTTGATGAAGATCTCAATTCCAATATATAATTTTGAATCGACAGCGCCAATTGATTACATTTTACGCATGACCATTATTTCGAAGATTATGTGCCAATATACAAAAAAATTGTAATTGTATTATAATAAGCTACTGAGTATAGATTTGAACACCCTGGAATAACTATACTACTAGGAAACGTAAATTCTAGATACTATTTATACAATAATGTGAAACTAACGAAAACATGGTATTACAATTCAATATTTCAATGCATGAAATCAGAAATATTATTTAAACAGACATGAATTTATATTTTATTTTATTTATCATTCTATCTTATTGGCTGTTTTCAATAAAGCATCTACAAGTGTCGTTATTAATAAATATTGCACGTGACTTCCAGCTCAAAATTACGAATACGTCATCTAAGCCAATATTAAATGTTTAATTTATATTCTAGATTAATAACAAAATAATCATATTACCAAAGAAATGAGCTTTCTAGATACTATAATAACATGAAACTAACTTAATCATAGAATTACAATTTATTTTTTCAATTCATGATATACGAATAATTATTTAAACAGACGTGAATCTATATTTTATTTTATTTATTATTTTATCTTGCTTTATTTATTTGAAACAAAGGATCTCACCCAATTACTAACACACTAAGAGTTTTATATACATTTCATACATTATCTTATATTTCTCTTTAAACCTTGATGTCAAGATATTATGGATTTTAACCATTTAATAATAAGATAATTAAGACTATTATCATTTAATTAACAGATCAATGA